>CAUYNN010024425.1:0-27811 GCA_963574175.1 Chiropotes sagulatus
CAATCTAGCAAGGTGGGCCAACATTCAAGTCCAGGAAATACAGAGAACACCACAAAGATATTTCTCAAGAAGAGCAACACCAAGGCATATAATTGTCAGATTCACCAGGGTTGAAATGAAAGAAAAAATGCTAAGGGCAGCAAGAAAGAAAGGTCGGGTTACCCACAAAGGGAAGCCCATCAGACTCACAGCAGATCTCTCAGCAGAAACCCAACAAGTCAGAAGAGAGTGGGGGCCAATATTAAACATCCTTAAAGAAAAGAACTTTCAACCTAGAATTTCCTATCCAGCCAAACTAAGCATCACAAGTGAAAGAGAAAGAAAATCCTTTAGGCAAAAGCAATTGCTGGGAGATTTCATCACCACCAGGCCTGCCTTACAAGAGCTCCTGAAAGAAGCACTAAACAAGGAAAGGAACAATCAGTACCAGCCACTCCAAAAATGTACCAAATGGTAAAGGCCATCGACACAATGAAGAAAACATGTCAACTAATGGGCAATACATCCAGCTAGCATTAAAATGGAGGATCAAACAATATTAACCTTAAATGTAAATGGACAAAATGCCCCAATCAAAAGACACAGACTGGTAAATTGGATAAAAAGTCAAGACCCTTCAGTGTGCTGTATTCAGGAAAGCCATCTCACATGCAAGGACACATATAAGCTCAAAATAAAGGGATGGAGGAAGATTTATCAAGCAAATGGAGAGCAAAAAAAAAAAGGAGTTGCAATCCTAGTCTCTGATATAATGGACTTTAAACCAACAAAGATCAAAAGAAATGAGGACATTACATAATGGTAAAAGCATCAATGCATTAAGAAGAACTAATGATCCTAAATATATACGAACCCAATACAGGAGCACCCAGGTACATAAGTCAAGTTCTTAACAACCTACAAAGAGACTTAGACTCCCACACAATAATAGTGGGAGACTTTAACATTCCACTGCCAATATTAGACAGATCAACAAGACAGGAAATTAACAAGAATATCAAGGACTTGAACTCAGATCTGGACCAAGCGGATCTAATAGACATCTACAGAAATCTCCACCCCAAATCCAGAGAATATACATTCTCCTTAGAACTGCAAGGCACCTACTCTAAAATTAACCACATATTTCGAAGTAAATCATTCCTCAGCAAATGCAAAAGAACAGAAATCATAACAAACAGTCTCTCAGACCACAGTGCAATCAAATTAGAACTCAGAATTAAGAGACTAAATCAGAACCGGACAACTTCATGGAAAATGAACAACTGGCTCATAAATGTCAATTGTATAAACAATGAAATGAAGGCAGAAATAAAGATGTTCTTTGAAAACGGCGAGAACGAAGACACAATGTACCAGAAACTCTGTGACACATTTAAAGCAATGTCTACAGAGAAATTTACAGCAATAGATGCCCACCAGAGAGGTGAGGAAAGATCTAAAATCGAAACCCTATCATCAAAATTGAAAGAACTAGAGGAGTAAGATCAATAAAACTCAAAAGCTAGCAGAAGACAAGAAATAACTAAGATCAGAGCAAAACTGAAAGAGATAGATACAAAAAAATCCTTCAAAAAAATCAATAAATCCAGGAGGTGGTTTTTTGAAAAGATCTACAAAAGACAGATCACTAGCCAGATTCATAAAAAAGAAAAGGGAGAAGAATCAAATAGATGCAATAAAAAACAATAAAGGGGATATCACCACTGACTCCACAGAAATACAAACTACCATCAGAAATTACTACAAACAACTGTCTGCACATAAACCAGTAAACCTGGAAGAAATGGATAAATTCCTAGACATTTGCACCCTCCCAAGCCTAAACCAGGAAGAAGTTGAAACCTTGAACAGACCAATAACAAGGGCTGAAGCTGAGGCAGCAATTAATAGCCTACCAACCCAAAAAAGTCAAGGTCCAGATGGGTTCACAGCCGAATTCTACCAGACATACATAGAGGAGCTGATACTCCTTCTGAAACTATTCCAAACAGTACAAAAAGAGAGAATCCTCCCCAAATCATTTTATTTGACCAACATCATCCTGATACCAAAACCCGGCAGAGACTCAACAAAAAAAGAAAACTTCAGGCCAATATCCATGATGAACATAGATTCAAAAATCTTCAATGAAATACTAGCAAACCAATTGCAACAGCACATCAAAAAACTTATCCATCATGATCAAGTAGGCTTAATCCTGGGGATGCAAGGCTAGTTCAACATATACACGTCTATAAATGTAATCTACCAGATAAACAGAACCAAAGACAAAAACCACCATGATTAGTTCAACTGATGCAGAGAACACCTTCAACAAAATTCAGCAGCCCTTTATGCTAAAAACTCTCAATAAACTAGGTATCCAAGGAACATATCTCAAAACAATAAAAGCTATTTAAGACAAACCTACAGCCAATATCATACTAAATGGGCAAAAACTGGAAGTATTCCTTCTGAAATGCAGCACTGGACAAAGATGCCCTCTCTCACCACTCCTATTCAATATAGTATTGGAAATTCTAGCCAGAGCAATTAGGCAGGAAAAAAAATAATAAAGGCTATTCAATTAGGAAAGAGGTCTAGAAGACCTCATCATCTCAGCCTAAAATCTCCTTAAACTGATAAGCAACTTCATCAAAGTCTCAGGATACAAAATCAATGTGAAGAAATCACAAGCATTCCTATACACCAATAACAGACTAACAGAGAGCCAAATCATGAGCGAACTCCCATTCACAATTGCTACAAAGAGAATAAAATACCTAGGAATACAACCAACAAAGGATGTAAAGGACTTCTTCAAGGAGAACTACAAACCACTGCTCAACAAAATAAAAGAGAACACAAACAGATGGAGAAACAGTCCATGTTCATGGTTAGGAAGAATCAATATTGTGAAAATGGCCATACTGCCCAAAGTAATTTATAGATTTAATGCTATCCCTATCAAGCTACCAATGATCTTCTTCAAAGAACTGGAAAAAACCACCTTAAACTTCATATGGAACCAAAAGAGAGCTCGCATAGCCAAGACAATCCTAAGCAAAAAGAACAAAGCCGGAGGCATCATGTTACATAATTTCAAACTATACTATAAAGCTACAGCAATCAAAACAGCATGGTACTGGTACCAAAACAGAGATATCGACCAATGGAACATAACAGAGGCCTTGGAGGCAACACCTCACACCTACAACCACCTGATCTTTGAAAACCTCACAAATCAACAAGCAATGGGGAAAGGAATCCCTGTTTAATAAATTGTGTTGGGAAAACTGGCTAGCAGTGTGCAGAAAGCAGAAATTGGACCCCTTCCTGACACCTTACACTAAAATTAACTCCAGATGGATTAAAGACTTAAGACCTAACACCATAAAAACCCTAGAAGAAAACTTAGGCAAAACCATTCAGGACATAGGCATAGGCAAGGATTTCATGACTAAAACACCAAAAGCATTGGCAGCAGAAGCCAAAATAGACAAATGGAACATAGTTAAACTCCAGAGCTTCAGTACAGCAACAGAAACAATCATTAGAGTGAAATGGCAACTAACAGAATGGGAAAAAAATTTTGCAATCTACCAATCTGACAAAGACCTAATTTCCAGAATCTACAAAGAACTAAAACAGATTTACAAGAAAAATACAAACAAACCCATCCAAAAGTGGGAGAAGGATATGAATAGGCACTTTTCAAAAGAAGACATATATGAGGCCAACAAACATACGAAAAAATGCTCGTCATCACTGATTGTTAGAGAAATGCAAATCAAAACCACAATGAGTTACCACCTCATGCCAGTTAGTATGGCAATCATTAAAAAAATCTGGAGACAATAGATGCTGGAGAGGATGTGGAGAAATAGGAACACTTTTACACTGTTAGTGGGAGTGTAAACTAGTCCAAACATTGTGGAATACAGTGTGGCACTTCCACAAGGACCTAGAAATAGAAATTCCATTTGACCCAGTAATCCCATTACTAGGTATCTACCCGAAGGATTATAAATCATTCTATTATAAAGACACATGCACACATACGTTCAAAGCGGTACTGTTTACAATATCAAAGACCTGGAACCAACCAAAATGTCCACTGATGATAGACTGGACAAGGAAAATATGGCACATATACACCATGGAATACTATGCAGCCATAAAAAATGATAAGTTCATGTACTTCATAGGGACATGGATGAATCTGGAAACCATCATTCTCAGCAAACTGGCACAAGAACAAAAAATCGAACACCACACGTTCTCACTCATAGGTGTCTATTGAACAATGAGAACACATGGACACAGGGAGGGGAACATCACACAATGGAGTCTGTTGGGGGCAGCCAAGGGAGTGACAGCAGGGAGGGTGGGGAGGTCCGGGAGGGATAACATGGGTAGAAATGCCAGATGTGGGTGACAAGGGCATGGAGGCAGCAAACCACATTGCCAAGTGTGCACCTATGCAACAATCCTGCATGATCTGCACATATACCCCAGAACCTAAAATACAATTTTAAAAAAAAAGAATATGTTTACTATCTTTGTCAATAGTTAAAACATTTATGATTTAATGATGATTGAAATGGTTTACTTGATATTGTATAACATACACATTAAGCATTTAGACAATAAATAAACCTTTTATGTTTAATTCCATAACAACTAAAAGAAAAAGAAAATGGCATCTACAATATCTTTATTCTACTTCTTCCTTGCAGTCATGATTCCTGATTCAATGTTATAATTTTATGCTAGGTATATAATAATGTTTTCAGAGATGTTCCCAGAGATGTTTAATCCAAAATTATTCTACTTCCAACCACTGAAACAGACTAGGAAACTTTAATATATAAAATTATTCAAGGCCTCTCTATTAACAAATGAATGTCAAATTGATATTGTGATATTTAAGGCTTTGAACATGCAATCACTGTATTATTTTAGTTCAAATTAGGTGACATGTTATCACATGTCTTACATGAACCACCAGGCTGTGTTTACTTCATAGTTCTCTAATAAGCATGGTCCAATGAGACTTCTAGAATCTAGTCATTCTATTACATAGCTCTTGCTGCAAATGAAGGCCAATTAAGAAAAGAGAAATTGATGAAAGTAGACCAATTTTTTGCCGTTTTCCCTTATTAATGTTCCCATGCAATAGTTCTCTCTGAAGAATCAGAGGCCAAAGAGCTATGCTTACTTGTAACTGGGAATTGTTGGCTCTTCTCCTTGGGGAAGGGCTTCCCTGAAAGTGTCCCCATGTATCCACCTAGGTCTTATGAAGTGGAAATGCAATGTCTCTAGGAGGATTTGTCTTTTGTTGTTTTTGTTTTTTCTCATTGGTATAAGCATCAAAGGGTAGAATAATAAAATGGAAACAAAATGGACATAAAGGACACATTATCTGCTAGGATAAGAATCTATTTCCTGTTAATCTTATACCGTGAATCATTTTTCCATTTTATATTATGACTTAAAATGTACAACTAGATACTAGAAAACGTAAGACAGAATGTAAGACATTTTTCTGCTAAAACAAATATAATACCATTAATTATATTTGTTATAATGTGTAATTATATTTGTTATAATAGTATAAAAGCATACTGTTTGAGAATAATATAAAACATTTTCTATCATCAGGTTCCCACACTGAAATTAAAGTTGTAAAACAAAAATATCCTTTGTCTAATTGGAGAAAAATGACACAAATTAATGATCTTTCCAAATTTTCTTAAGCTGCTGAGTTCCAGTCCGTCATTTAGGATACATGAGAGGTTTTCTTTCTTTTTTAAAGTATCAGAGTTTGGACCATCTTCTACTAGAACATAAATAACTTCCCTAGCATCTTCAAAGTTGTTTTCACTTTTTTGTATCATTCTTATTTATGTATCACACTTGCCAAATTCCAAAACATGTGAGAAGGACACATACAAAATCAGGTTAACAAAATGAGGCCCAAATTATCTACTTTTATAATTTAACCTCTTCCTCTCAAATTCTCAGTAGTTTCAGCAATGAAAATAGAAAAGAAACCAAATGAAAGAGACTAAAGGAAGAAAGTACATTAATTTAGGGCCATGAAATCAGTTTGTCAAGTTCTCAGAATATTTGTTTTTATTATCACATTGCTCTTTAGAGGTTATGCATATATTCTGTGTTTTGTCAAAAATAACCTTATGATATGCAATTTTCTCTGTGTTTATGTGTGAAGCCTTTTTTTCCTCCATATAATGATGTGGCATAACAAATAAGACAAAAAAGTTGTAAGCAAAAGACCTGGAGGTCATATTTTGAAGTAGAGCCTTGTACATGCACAATGGTCCCAAGCGGATGAGCTGAAAAAGGAGTAGGCTAAAAAATGTACTTACGAGCCAATGGCTCCATGTAACATTTAACAGGAACCTGTAAGTATCACTAAAAATAAGATGATTCGTTTACAGGTCATTGCAAGAATTTCAGTTGTCTACCACATTTTTAATGTTACAATATTTTTTCTAAAATATAAATAGGATTGTTTGATGTGTACATCACATTTATGTATCTGATCACTTGATATTCCAAGGAATTAACATTGAAATTTCATGTTAATTTTAGCAAGATGATTATTTAGCAATTATATAGTAAAACAATTTTTAATCTGGAACAGTCTTTAGGGGTCAATTAGTCCTATAATGTCATTTTAGAGATAAAAACCTAAAAACACAAAGAAATAAAGTAATTTGACTGAAGTTATGTATAGTCATCCCTCCCTCGGTATCTTGAGAGAATGATTCCAGGTACCCTTTCAGGTGACAAAATCTATCAGTGCTCAGGTGTCTTATGTAAAATGGCATAATATTTGCGTATAACCTACATACATTGTCTCATGTACTTTAATTATCTCTAGATTACTTATAACAACCATGGCAATGTAAATGTTTTGTAAATAGTTTTTATACTGTCTTGGGTTTTTATTTTGTATTATTTTTATTGTTGTATTATTATTTCTATTGTTGTTGATTTTTGGAAATATTTTGGTACTTATTTATTGAATCCATGGATGCAGAATCTATGAATACAGGGACCAACTGTGTTTTTAAGTGAAAATAAGACATCCTCCATTTCCAAACATCTCTTTCTTCAACTTAAAACTTAACTCTCAAATTTTTAGCCCATAAACTAAAAATGCATCATAAGCTTGTTCACATCTACTAGCTTCTCATGAGTCATTGTTTCTTTGTGAATCCTTTCCAGTCACATAAACAGTCTGACCATTAAGATGGTAGTCTGGAAATGAATCATCACTGACATTCAGGCTCTTCAGAATCTGTGAGATGAGATTTGTACACACAGCGACTCATAAACACAGAATCCTTTTATAGTCTCAATAAAAGAATAATCCAGGTGGAAAACTATGTTCTGGAATTTATGCCTCTCTGAAACATTTTTCTTATCACTCTCCAACGGCCATTAACCAAAGTGATATTAACTTGAATTCTGACCACAGTCCCATAAGATTGGGTTAGATGAAGAGATAATGCCTACCATTTCCTCCTCTCTAATGAATCCCCACGGCTATCTCCAGAGACAAGGTTTCATCTAGCCATGTATGGAAGATGGTTGAGCAAAGGAAAGCTATGAAATTACCCAGAGGGACAAAATAATAAATTTAAGATAATTGCTCACTACTTAAAAAATGTATTTGTAGGTGTTAGGAAGAGTTTTCCTGGGAAAAATTGTGGGAAAAATCAGTTCTTGGATAATTCTGTATTTCTTCCCAGGGATGCCCTCTTATCTGTAATCAGTGTTGATGTTTTCTGTTCAGTTAAAAATAAGTGTGTGTGTGTGTTTGTGTGGTATATAAACTTAACTCTCTTCTTTGAATTGTGCATGTGTTTTTGGATCCAAAACATGGAGTATCTCCTAGATTTTCTATTTTATGTCCTGTTTTCACACACACAGGCACACACACAGTAGCACACAGATATAAACACAGTGCTATACATGTACACACACTGCTCAAGATCAGAAGATGATAGGAACCAAAGGTTACCCAAATAGCCAGACTAGCTGCCTTTGTGAATTATAGCTAGCAATATAAATTCTTTAAGCTCCATTAGCATTGATTGTGGCAACAAGATAGAGGCACTGCTCACAAATTTAAATGAGGAAGTAATACCCAACATAGTGATTATATTAATGTTATGTGTTCCTTAACTAATTTTTCTCTTCTACATTATCTAACCCTTTGCTGTTTTCTTTTCTCATATATATAAATGTATACAGTGGGAGACAGGTAATACATATATCACCTTGAAGGTTTAGAGCCTTGCTCTGTTACTGGAGGTATAATCCAAGGAAATTCTCCTCCCTGCCTAAACAAAGGCAATAACTTGGCTCTACTTTGTGTTAAACACATGCCTGGGTCTTGTCTTTAGCTTTTTAGATGCACAAATTTAATTTTTCTATCTATGTCCATATGCTTCATATGTAGAATGATTGTATAGTCTACATATACAGAAATTTTAGGGAGAAATGTGATTCAAATAAAATAAAAAACAGAGAAATGGTATTAATGACTAGTGACTTCAAAATATTTAAAATCAAGACAGCCATCTTTATGGTAGGTATAAACCTTCTAAATGGACAAGTTTTTCAGATCAGCTAATTGGCATACTCTCTTCATATGGAAAGTACTAGAAATTTCTTGGAGTTTATTCTCATTCCATTTAAAAATGTTCTTTTTGTTTTGGTTACAGTAATGGTGATTAAATTCCAGCTTTCTTAGTCACAATCATAATCTAATCATGCCTCCTTGATATTCATCTCAGTCTAGCTTGACTTCATTTTATATCTTCCTCAGGCTCTTCAGTCACACATTTATAAAACATCTCTGTGTCTACCATGATGAAAAAATCATTAGCTCTCTCTTAAATGGTTTTATTTTTAAGTGGGCAACCTTAAACTTCAGTTTCAACATTCATTGCATTGTCACTGTCTGTTTAGTTTTTAACCTTGATCTGATAAGGTGTTACTTCTAGATACTGAGATGAAAATATAATCTTACCCTTCCCCAAGTCCAAGAGCCTTTGTTAATGGAAAGCACGGGCAGTAAATAGAGGCACTATGCCATAAGACAACAGAATTTTCTTATCTATGTCAAGCCAATGGAAGAGCAGTATACCCTTTTTAGCAATAGCCATTATGGGACTGTAATCTGAAGGTAGTCCAAGGTATTTGATCACATTTGCCTTTTGGATAATCCATTTTTAAAATGAAATTAACTCCGTATATCCTATTGAAATGTTCTTTTTTCATTTCTTGCTTTTGTTTAATATCTCAACATTTGCATATTGAGGTAATCTTACTATGAACCAGAGCTTGTGTTATGCATAAGAAATTAAAAGCTTTCTGCAGGATACAAAATCAACATAGAAAAATTAGTGCATTTCTATACATCAATAACAAACTAGATGGGAAAAAAATCAAGAAGGCTATCTCATTTACAATAGCTACATAAAAATAAAAACCTAGGAATAAATTTTAATCAAGCAGGCAAAATATCTCTACAAGGAAACAGGTAAATGGAAAGACATCTATGTTCATGGATTGGAAGAATTAATATTGCTAAAATGATTATACTACTCAAAGCAACCTACAGATGTAATCCCTATCAAAAAATGCATAACATTCTTCACAGGAAGATCAAAACAGTTTTTAAAACTTGTATGGTACTATGAAACACGTTGACTGACCAAAGGAATCTGAGCAAAAAGAACAAGCTGGAAGCATTGCACTACTAGTCTTCAAAATATACTACAAAGCTGTAGGAATCAAAAGAGCATGCTACTGGCATAAAAATAGATAGATTGACCAATGGAACAGAATAGAAAACCAAGAAACAAATCGACACACCTACAGTAAACATATTTTTGACAAGGTGCTAAGAAAATTTATTAGGAAAAGGACAGTCTCTTCCATAAATGATATAGGGAAAACTGCATATGCATATTAGTATTCAGATGAATAAAACCAGACTACCACTTCTCACTCCATGCAAAAATCAATTCAAAATGTGTCAAAGATCTAAAAGTAAGACCTAAAATGATAACATTTTTGGAAGAAAACATATATAGGAGAAATACTGCAGGACACTGATCTATCAAGATTTTATGAATAAGACTCAAAAATACAGGCAACAACAGCAAAATAAAAAAGTGGAATTACATCAAGCAAAAAATCTCTGAACAGCAATGAAAACAATCAATGTAGTGAAAAGACAATCTATAGAATATGATACAATATTTGCAAACAATTTATCTGACGGAATTAATTCTCAACAGTAAAAAGAAAAAATCTGATTGAAAATGGGCAAAATGCTCTTCAGTTTAATTAGATCCATTCTGTCAATTTTTGCTTTTGTTGCAATCAATTTTGTTAATTTCATCATAAAATCTTTGCCCTTGCCTATATCCTGAATGCTATTGCCTAGATTTTCCTCTAGAGTTTTTATAGTTTTGGGTTTTACATTTAAGTCTTTAATCCATCTTGAGTTAATTTTTATATAAGGTGACAGGAAGGTGTCCAGTTTCAATTTTCTGCCTATGGCTAGCCAATTCTCTCAGCACCATTTGTTAAACAGGGACTCCTTTCTCCATTGGTTGTTTTTGCCAGATTTGTTGATGATCAGATTGTTATAGATGTTTGGTTTTATTTCTAAGTTCTCTATTCTGTTCCACTGGTCTATATGCCTGTTTTTGTACTAGTGCCATGCTGTTTTGGTTACTGTAGCTTTGTGGTATAGTTTGAAGTTGGGTAGAGTGATGCCTCCAGCTTTGTTCTTTTTGCTTAGGATTGTCCTGAGTATACAAGCTCTTTATTGGTTTCATATCAATTTTTAAATAGTTTTTTTTTTAATTCTGTGAAGAGTGTCAATGAGAGTTTAATGGGAACAGCAGTGAATCTGTAAATTGATTAGGGAAGGCAGTATAGTCATTTTCATAATGATTTCTCCTATCCATGAGCATGGAATGCAAATTTACAAGAAAAAACAACCCTATTAAAAAGTGGACAAAGGTCATGAATAGACATTTCTCAAAAGAAGGCATATATACAGCCAACAAACATATGAAGAAAAAGCTTAACATCACTGATAATTAGAGAAATGCAAATGAAAACCACAATGAGACACCATCTCATGCCAGTCAGAATGGCAATTATTAAAAAGTCAAGAAACAATAGATGCTGGTGAGGTTGCAGAAAAATAGGAACACTTTTACACTGTTGGTGGGAATGTAAATTAGTTCAGCCATTGTGGAGACATCGTAGTAATTCCTCGAAGATTTAGAACCAAAAATACCATTAGACTCAGCAATTTTATTACTGGGTATATGCCCAAAAAAATACAAATTATTCTATTATAAAGATACATGCATGCATATGTTCATTACAGCATTATTTGCAATAGCAAAGACATGGAATCAACCCAAATGCCCATCAGTGATAAACTGGATAAAGAATATATGGTACATACATATCATGGAATGCTATGCAGCCATAAAAAAAAACTAGAATATGTCATTTGCAGGGACATGGATGAAGCTAGAAATCAGTATCCTCAGCAAACTTACACAGGAACAGAAAACCAGACACCACATGTTCTCACTTATAAGTGGGAGCCGAAAAATGAGAACAGTTGGTCACAGGGAAGGAAACAACACACACTAGTGCCTGAAGGGGAAGAGCAGTGGGGTGTGGAGAGCATTCGGAAAAAGAGCTAATGCAAGCTTGGATTAATACGTAGGTGTTGGGTTGATAAATGCAGCAAACCACCATGGAACATGTTTACCTACTTAACAAACCTACACATCCTGCACATGTACTCCAGGACTTAAACAATAAAGTATAATAAAATGTTTAACGTGGGCCAAAATATGAACAGCTATTTCTCAAAAGAATAGTACAAATGTCCAAAAAAATATATAAACAAAATTCTCAACATCACTGATCATTAGGTAAATGCAAATCAGAATCACAATGAGTTAACTTTTCATCCCGGATAGGATGGATATTATCAAAGACAATAAATAACAAATGCTGGCAAGAATACAGAGAGAAGCATACTCTTACATACTGTTGGTGGCAATGCAAACTTTGTACAGCTACTGTAGAGAACGATGTAAAAATTTCTCAAAAAAAAAAAATTAAAAAACCGAAAAAAAAAAACCAAACCTACAAATAGAACCATCATATGATCCAGCAATTCCACTACTTGGAATTCATCCAAGAAAAAGAAAATAAGTATTTTGAAGAGACATCTGCATCCCCATGTCCACTGCAGTACTATTTCTAATAGCCAAGATACGGCATCAGCCTAGGTGTCCAACAATAGATGAATGAATAAAGAAAATGTAGTATATATTCACAAAGGAATACAATTCAGCCAAAAGAAAGAATACAATTTTGTTATTCAAGGCAGCATGGATAGAACTAAAGGGCATTATGTTAAGTGAAATAAGCTAGGAACAGAATTAAACACAGCATGTTCTTCTTGCTCTTAAGTGGAAGCTAAAAAATGTTGATCTCATAGAAGTAAAAAGAAGAGGGGGAGGGATAGGACAAGATTTACTAAAAGATACAAAATTATAGTTACACAGGAATAAGTTCTACCACTGTAAGATGGCTACAGTTAACAATAATAGTTTCAAACAGCTAGAAGGAGTATATTTAATGTTCTCAACACAAAGAAAAGTGACACGTTTTAGATTGTAGATATGCTAATTAACTCAATCGGATCACTATACATTACATGTATCAAAACGTCATTGTGTACCCCAATACATATATACAATTATGTGTAAATTACAATAATAGAAATGTAAAGAAATCATACAGAAAAATCGTTATTAAAATTTGAAATAATTCAATAAACAGGATAATTTTTTGAGTAGGCATATTTGAAGAGAGAATGTACATTTGCTAAGTCAGTACTGAATAATTCCCTTACAATAATTTTTAAAATCTTTTTTATTTATCAGAGGATGTTAAATACTTCTTCATGTTATTAAACACGAATCAAAATGTTGCAAGCTAGTAAAAAAATCTTCAAAACACACAAAAAAATTAAAACAGGATGAGAAACAATCCTAGCTTTCTGAATTGCACAGTATTGAAGGAGACTAACAAATAGATATGCCATTAGAATACAGCATGACAAGGGCTATGAGAGGAACAACGGCAAGGACCTAGAGGGAACACAGAAAAAGCTCCTCATCTTTATAAGGTACAGCTACAGTTTCTGGGTTTCCTCAACCTAGCCTTAATTTCAATGACTTTCTAGAAGGATTCACAGAATTCAGCAAAAGCATTTAACTCATGGTTAAACTTTAACACAGCAAAAAGATACAAGTGAAAATTAGAAATGATAAGAGATGCATAGGATAGGGCTAGGAGAGTTTCAGGTGTAACTTTTCAATTTTCCATTCCTAGAGGCATTGGATGGAGAGGGATTTCTTCTCTCCACATCAACATATGCCAGTATGCCCAGAATCCTGTCATTCAGGAAAGCTCACCCAAGCATTTGTGTTCAAGGGTTTTATGGGGAAGAAGGAAACGGGTAGTCTCGTAGACATGGCAAACTACCTTTGTGGCTACTTTTCAGTCTGCAGCCCCTCCAGAGGTCATCAGAGGTCACACTGATACTGCACGGCCCAAAGTTCCCACTAGAAATCACATGGGTAGTGTACGCTGCCTGGGAGGACCCAAGGCTCCCGGGTAAATATAGATAGTCTTATCAAGCAGAATATTCCCAGGGCTAAGGGGTTACCTCTCAGGAGCTGGACAGAGGCTAAAGTTTTCTTGTGCAAAGTCAATCCTTTTCTGCACAACAGTGCAAAGTATTTAGAGAAGACGGATTCTGCCCACCCACTCTCCAGTGGCTTTGTTTACACTACTCTCCTTTTTAAAATGTATATAAATTTATGGAGTATAAGTATAATTTTCTCACATGCAGAGATTGCACAATGGTCCAGTTGGGGCTTCTAGGCTATCTACCACTTGAATCATGTGCACTGTACCCATTATATAATTTCTCATCTTCTGTTCCCACACCCCATTCCTCACCCTTCTGAGTCTCCACTGTCTCTCATTCTGCTGTTTACATCCACGTGCACACATTTTTAGCAATCCACCCTGTGGTCTACTGGCTAAGATTATACACTACATCTTCTTCCAGGAATCTTTGGAAACCCTACTTATACTTTAACCAAAAAGTAAAAACTCTTGTCTCTCTGTGCAAAAATTTTGTTTGTTTTTTGTTTCTTTTTCCACAGCTGACATTTTTTTCAAGTACTGCATCTGTTAGACTAAGGTTTAACTAATTTGTGTGAGTCAAACAAGGGTACTCATCTTTAATAAATTCTTATTATTAGAGGGGATCTTATTTTTAAGAACTAACTGAAAGGTACTCAGTGTTTAACCAGCAGGTATTGTTGAACAAAAACTTATTTTAAATGTTGTAGAAGCACAGTTAAACATTTAAAAATACAAAATCAGCAATGCTCAGAAACAGGTCTAGATCGGAAAAGGTGACTTTCCAGGCATTTTATATTCTTAGAGCTACACAAAACAAGAAAAAAACTTTGATAATGTCTCGCTGCCCATTGTACACTCTATACTTTTGTTCTGTGTAATCGTACGGGTAGTTGCTTCTCTGCTTACTAACTTCAGATAATTGAAAGTATTTAGGGTGATACATGGTCCTAGGCTGGGTGGAGTAGCTCACACCAGTAATCCCAACACTTTTGGAGGGCGAGGTGAGCAGATCATTTGAGGTCAGGAGTTTGAGACCAGCCTGGCCAACATAACAAAACCCCATCTCTATTAAAATACAAAAATTAGCTGGTTGTGATGCCACATACCTGCGATCCCTGCTACTTGGGAGCCAAGATCGTGTTACTGCACTCCAGCTTGGATGACAGAGCTAGAGGATATCTCAAAAAAAAAAAAAAAAAGACAAGGTGTAATTCTAAAAGTTCACCTGATTTCATGTAATCAATGTAACCATTAGAAAAATTCAGCCTGTCTTTAGGGGTGTTGTATTATGAATTGAGAAGCCCAATCCCATGCAGGTGGGATGAGGTGAGAGGTAGGACACAGTGGTTTCCCTGTTCCAGTGAGAGAAGTTTGCCACCTTGACTTAAAAATACTTGTTGCTCAAGAACTATGGCTTTAATAAATGAGTGAAACCCAAATCCTTCTCTAGTCAAGTTCTAGTAAGCAGTTCTCTGAGTCTTTATCTTATCTTTGTTGCCTCTGTTTGAAAAAACTGTGATGAAAATTACACTCAGGGAGGTAGCTACAGAAAATGATTGCTTAAGGTAGCAGCAAAGCATAGTGCTGCATTTCCTACTGGCAGAGACAGCGTTAACTTGAGTCACAATGAATTTAAAATAAACACAGCACACAGGTATGTAGAGAGTCTCATACAATCTTGACAAAAAAGGAAAATTTCTTCTCTTCGTGCTTTTAGGACAAAAGGTCAGTGGTCACTCGAGACTGGGAGCTTTTGTGATTTTTCTATCTGATTAAACTTAAAGTGGTATGTCACTGGGCCAAGGAGCTTAAGGGCAAATGAGAAATTCAGAGTGCATTGTTACAGAACAGAACTAAATCCCATCGACAGGAAAGTGACTTGAGAAGTTGCTAATAGAAGAAGCTTGGTCAGCTGCAAATATCTCATAAAATACAGGAAAACTCTTTTTAAATTAACTAAGACCAGATAGTTTTCAATTACTTTTCTGTGTATAAATCACATTTAGGTGAAAGAGCAGGAGAGGAGGCAAAGAATAAAATCAGAAGCAATTTCATTAATAAGGATCTTAGGGGATCCCGTTACCATACGAACATAAAGATGAAAGCTAATTATTTGACTTCAAGCTAGGGTTTGGTAGGGATGCTTGTTAATTTGCAGAACAAACAACAATGAAGGAAGAAGGAGAGGGAGGTATAACAAGAGGGAAGAAGGAAAAATGGTGGGAAGGAAAGGAAAGGACAGGACAGGAAAGGGAAGGAAAGGAGGGAAGGAGGGGAAAAAGAGAAAAAGAAAGAGAAAGAAAGAGAGAAAGGAAAGAAGAGAGAGAGAAAGGAAAAAAGAAAGAAAGGAAAGAAAAAGAAAGAAAGAAAGAGAAAAGGAAGGAAGGAAACGAAAGTTTGATTTTCTTTGTTTTTCTTTCAGTATCATCTCTTTAAAAAAAAACAGTTTTATTGATATATGCATTATATACCATCAAGTTTACCCATTTAAAGTATACGATTTAGTGCTTTTCAGTATATTCATATATAGAGTTGTGGATGTACCACCACTTTCAAATTCCAGAATACTTTGAGCCCTGCAAAAGAGAACGTGTACCAATCAAGCAATCATTCCCGTGTTTCCTCTCCCCAGTGCCTGGCTGCCATTCATCTACTTTGTTTCTAAGGATTTCCATAGTATGAACATTTCATATTATAGGAATGACATACAAAGAATGAAATACTGATACAACAAGGATGGCCCTTTGTTGTTCAGTTAAAGAAGCTAGATTCAGGAGGCTACATATTGTATGATTTCAGTATCATCTCTTTTCATTCCCCTGCTGGAACTTTGAATTCTAGGCAAATGAACTTGGGATGACCTTTCTTTCTGTTGGATCTTTGCTCAAGTCACTCCCTTTACCTAGAAAACTGTTGTCCTTACACTTTTCCCTGATGGATTCTTATTCCCTGAAATAAAATACTAGTGTTCACATGCAGACTAACTTATTTCCTCAACCATGTGTAATGATAAATGGTTAGGTAAGGCATCAACTCTAGCCATTCCATCCTAAGGGGGAAAAAAATTAACCTTTAAGATATTACTGAATTTTTCAGAGTAGACACGCATACTTTAAACAATGCATTTGTAAGAGAGAAGTTCTGTAATAGATGGAAAGCAAACATATTATGGAATTTCCAAATAAAATCTCTGGTTTGAAACAGAACCATGTTATGCTCAACAAATAAACACAGCAGTGTGTCCCTGTTCCTCAAAAATGATGTAGATTTCATTTCTGTTAGTGGATGTACAATAATAATGTCATTGAACATTAAGGAGTCATTTTTCAGTTGAAAATCTGAAATAATCTGAAAATGCAATTCAGTGGCTCCTTTCATCACGTGGCTCACTAACTAGTATCGTACTCGAAAGTTTATTTCTTGATTTTAGATATTATATCCCAAATTTTCCACTGGATTTCAGTGGTATAAACACATTAGAGTGTTGTTAAAGCCTTAATACTCAATAAGTGATGTTCCACATGTCCTTCCATAAAGTTCCCAAAGGATGATCACAACATCTACAAATTAATCCTTAAGTTATAACCACTGATTTTACATCTAATTAAGATTTAGAAGAATACGGTGTCAAAAAATGGCCTTGGAGTTTTATCTACATTTTGATTTGTGAGCCTCATTGCTAAATAAAAACTGTACAACCATCTGGCCCTTACAGCAATTGTACAAAGCCTCTTAAATACCAAAATCACATTTTTTTTCACATTAATCTTGAAATTTCCTCTCTACAAAAACTTTAATTATCTATTGACGTTTGATATTTTCACTCTAATATAAATGTCCATGTCTACATTTTTTTACCTAATCCTGCATTCCCAGATTACTTTCATTTTATTGGTACACTTCTATATTCTTCTCCTTACACCAAATATTAGAATTACAGAATTTCAGAGCTGCCACTTGGTGATTTTTCACAGTTATTCTGGTTAAATTTCTCAGTTAAATTGATGCTCATTTGTTTTTTCTACTTCTGAATGGGCCATTTAGAATTAAATGCTGCATAAATCCCTGAACTGGAGAGTATACTTTTGGAGGAACTAAATCATGGAAATATGACACCCTGCTCAGTTAATCAGTGCAACACATCTGTGTCTCTATGGAGATGGATTGAACAGGGTCTCCATTCAGCTGCAAACTGGTAAGTATCATTTGACTCTAGCACTACCAATGTGCTTCTGTCTACGTTATGTACTGTTCATGGATGGGATCTTTTCATTCTCATCCAGTCTAGGTTTCAAATTACTCTACTTTTTCAAATTCCCTTCAGTGCTTGACTTATGCTTTTTCATACAGATAGTTGTAACATGGTAACTTTATATTTGTGTATATTCAAATAATATTTACCCACAGGTTTTTTTAGCACCTTTAATTGCAGTTTGTCTTTATCTAGATGTCTAGATCAAGCTATACTCGCCCCTTCAGCCTAATCACCTAATTCTTGTCTACTATTCAAGGCCAACCTCAAATCACTTCTCATTCTCTTTCGACCCAAGCCACAGCCATCTCACTTTATTTTGAAATTCCAAATGGTCTTTGTGTCTTTTCTGCAATAAAAATTATATTTCCTGTATACATAATTTCTAATTGCAGTGCAATGAATTACACGTTTATGTAATGATCTCCATGATTATTTTGATAACTTTGACATAATAATCACTGAAACAAATTTGAACTTTTATGTGTATTAAGTCTTTTTCCTCCACCGTATTCCACCATTTAATTGTAAATTCTTGAAATAAGCTGTGCTTTTCCATACAGATACAGAGCAGTGCTTTGTTGTTAGTAAAAATTAGTACTTTTTTTTGACTGTCAATCATTTACTCCAAGGCAGTGAGTTATGTAGCATATCAATGACTTTATCCTATTCTAAGTTCTAGGGGTAGAAGATGAACTAAAATACGATGAGAAATTTGGGGGAGGTAAGAGAAAATCTTCTGTCAGCAAATTTGAACTACAATCAATGAAGATTATAAACACAGACATGCAGGCAGCGGTCAGGTGGGAAATGCTGAAATAAAATGGCTCTTGACTCAATGTTTCCATTCCCTTAATCATTTCAATCCAGTCTAACTCATACTGAATAAGTTAATAACATACTAACTGCACTGCTCTAGGCATTTTGGGGATATAGAATCAGTCAATCTATAATTCCTGCTGTCAGCCCTCTTCTACTGATGAGGGGAGGTAAAACAAGAATTTAAACAAGTATAAATCAAAAATACATTACAGAATGTACTCTCATAGAACTACAATTGAATGGCTGTTAATAGTTTTTTTCCCTTTTATCCCTCAAAAAATTGTAATTCCAATTGGAGAAAAATTTAGGGGGAAAGAATATTATTTATGTAGAATTTCAGAAAATGAGTAAAATATTGATGAACACGAATGGGATAAAGGTCTTCTAAGTAAAATGGAAACTCTTGGACAAAGATGTCACTGCTCTATTTCCAGAAAAATGAGTAGAAAACCACTTCTATCTTCAGCAGTCATTGCTGTCAAAGGTTTCTAAAAGCATCCTAATCTTTGTCATATGTATCACTCATTACTAACACCAGTGATGCAAAAACTGACTCTTGCTCTCCAGTGTTAACAGGAGGCATGGGCTACGGAGTCTTTCTTGGGTGACTAAAAGAAGAAATCAAAAGTAAAACAATCACGACACAATCTGCCCTCTAATGCCACTTGTGCCCTGTATTTAATGAGTGATTTCTAAAGTCAGGGAGCATTTGATCTGAAAATATTAAGACGTAGGTGATTAAACCAAAAACATAAAACTTTCTGAAGAGTAAGGATACATGTTCTTATTTTTGAAATAAAATAATTGATAAATATGCTAAATACCAATATGAGGTATATTTTATTTGGAAACATTCCTAAGGCAAATACAGAGAAGTCATGTTAATAGTCAACATTTTTTCCTAACAAAGAATAAAACAATATTGACTATGTGTCAAAATTAAAATTGTTCTTTGCAATTTATGCTGTCAAGAAAGTGTAATTCAGTCCTGGAAAAGCATTCTGAAGTTGTTTAGTTCTATTGTCACATTTCATAGTTGTTAAATAACTTTGATGATAGTGGAGACAATTGTTCTGACAATGACAGAATAGTTATTAGAACTAAAGGATTTCTAATAGAATAGGTATTAGAACTAAGGAATATTATCTCCTGCAGGGGTATCCTTCCTAATATCACCAAGTCACTTAACCATCTCTTCGCATATCCAACATTTCCTGAAAGAAAAATTTCTAAGGAATTAACTCATTTTCCTAATAGTAACCCTTTGTTTAGATTGCATGAGTAATTGAACATTTATTGTTTTGACATTTTTGTGAAAATATAACAAAGAAATTGGTGACTATAAACTGTATGTTTGTGTCCCACCAAAATGCATATATTGAAATCCTAATCCCCAAATATGGTGGTATTTGGAGATGGAGCATTTGAGAATTAATTAGGACATGAACGTAGAACTTTCCTGATGAAATTGGTGCCTATAGAAGAAGAGACCCAAGAGAGCCTGTTCTCTCTGTTCTTTGTCATGTGAGAACACAACAAGAAGATCATCTGCAAAGAAGAAAGTGGGTCCTCATCAGACACCAGATCTGCCAGCATCTTGATTCTGGACTTTGCAGCCTCCAGATTGTCAAAAACACATTTTTGTTGCTTGAGCCACTTATTCTATGATAATCTGTTATATTAGCTCAAAGTGACTAAGACACTGGCCAAATGCTATCTATTTTTGGAGTCTTAGAATATAATTTCTTCTCTAAAATAAAAATATATGAAATATTATTAGAACAGTATCTTGTGCCCAGGAACCATTCAGAGGATAGTGTTTGTAAAACATAATTGGCAGATTTTCTTTGATCTGCAATGTTTGGTTTATTGTTTATAGGTTCAAAACAAAAAAGCAAAATATTCCTTAAAAAACTAGTATGGCTTTATCTGTTTGCTAATGAACATAAATAGGAGTAAAGAGAAAGCTCATATGTATACTTTAATATGTGCCTAGTACTGTGTTAGCCATTTGACATTGACATAAATTAGCTGTAGTACCAGAAAACTTATATTTGATGATAAATAAACCTATGTGAAAAGTAGTGAAGTGCTTCTCAATCCAAAGAAGACAAGTTGAGTGAGAAGCTGACTTAAGGGTAGGACGCACTCCTATTTGCAGCTTCCTTCAGATGTACCTCGGGCATTTTCCAAAATGTCCATGATCAGAAAGGAGTTGACAGGCAGGAATTGCAACACAGGCCAGGAAAGAAGGAGAGAGAGAGAAGCAGTAAAGCAGGCTATGAAAGACATGATAGCATAATGGTTAAGCGTATGGATCCTACGGTCAGACGTATGGGTTCAAATCCCAGTTCCACATATCTAGGCTTTCCTACCATGGATATGTCATGTTACCTTTCTGAGAGTTCATTTGATCATAAAGTTGGAAAACTAATTGTACACTGCTATGCCTATATGATGATTAAGTTAATGATTCATGTATCAATTAAAAGAGTGGCTAGTACATAATAAATGCTCAATAAATGTTAAAAGTTCTTAACTGACATGAACATTGACAAGTAGAAACTATGGTCAAGGTAGAATATGGTGAATAACTTCTGGGACAAACAAGTCAAAGGGAGCAGAGTACAAACTGCATACAGATGTAGCTTAATAACTAACTGGGAGTCTGTAAACAAGTAATGTGTGTATACTTAGGAAGAAAGGGAATGGAATTTGTAGTGGCTTAGTAGCAAAGACTGATGCCCTGAGCTCATTTTCAGCATGCCAGTCATTGCAGGAGCTGAAGAAATACAGAGGCCTTGCCTTAAGGGAAAGATACTCAGGCATTGGGCTAGTTATCAACAGAGAGACAAATTAAAAAGTTACAAAAGGTGGAGAAAAAGAGAAAGACCAAGGCTTGATCACAGGGAAAGAAAAAAGTCACAACTTTTCTGGGTCCTGAAGTAAAAGTAGGAACGGCAGAAAGACTGATTGCTGCCGAGTCACCTGTACTACAAGATAGATTTCCAAAGTGTCCTAAGGACAAATTTGATCTCTAAACCCTGGGTACATTAAGGTTTGGTCTTAATTATGAGCCCACATGGTTGGAAACAAGCAACCCTGACTCAGGACCTGTAGCACAAAGTTCAGGGATGTATGCTTATATGTATTCCTGAAATGCTCTGTAAGAAGTAGAGTGGTGGTGATTAGTTCTGAATATTTGAGTTTTACTTCCAGAAGTCCACTAATCTTTGTTGCTGTTAGAAAACTGCAATATTAAACTACAACATCTTGGCAATGGAATCTGAAAGCCTGGCCAAGTAGTCATTGAAAATGCTTTTTATTTTATACACGAAAGTCTTGATAAATCATATTTTCTTATAACAACACTTTGAATCCACTGAAACATCTAACAAGACTTCAACAGAAAGCACACATATTTAGATTCTTTTGATGGTATTTTAATATCACCCGTGCTAATTATTCTGTTAATTATAAAACTATTTAACATGATAAGAAAAAAATATAAGTGGGTATTATATAACCCTCCTCCATATTGCTTTTTAATGTTTGATTGATTTCTTCCAACCTTCTAAAAAGCAAATATTCATAATAAACAAAATACAAGTGGAAATTAAAATTAAAAAGAAACAAATCTCAAGCTTCATCATTTGTGACAGAATGTAATTATCTCTTTCCATATAAAAATGTAAATGAGACCTATACATTTTTTATATCCTTGAGATTATCTCACACTAGGATGAAACATGCACTTTAAAATACAATAAACTTTAAATTATATCAATAAATATTCTGAATCATTTAGATAAATGATTTCTAAATAATTCTGAGTTACTTGCACATGATTTCAAGAGGTAATGATCTGTATTACACTTTGAGAGAATGCTAGGGTAAGTAAGAGTTTTCCTAACACGACAGAGCCACAAGAACAGCAACACCATTTATTAATTTTCTGCATGTCATGCAGTGTTCTAATTCACATCTACAAAACAGGTTTTATAGCTGCTACTACTCTAGAGAGAAGCAACTGAGGCACATTTCTCTTGAACAGATTCTCCAGGATTGTATAGCTGGTAACAGCAGAGACACGATATATCCACAGAAGTTCTGGATCTAGAGACTGAACGATTAACCACTCTATTTATAGTAGTTCAAGAGGAGGATTTTGATGTGGCAGCGTGACAGAAACACAGAAAAAAAAAATAGGTGAAATAATACAGGGAAAATATATGAAGATGTTTTTTAATACTGGCAAAAAAAAAAAAAAAGTTGGCTAGAATTGAAATTTCACCTAAGTTGTCCTAGGTGGGACAATCTAGAGCAAACCCCAAATTTAGTGTTTAATGCACAAGAAAGGCTCTATCAACCACATTATTAGAATTTTAATGGCATGCATGGACATGAAACATAAGCTTACACATTGTCGTATGCCAGTACTCTTTTCAAAATTTCTAGGAGGTATTTCACGGGTCAAGTTCTAACATAAAAGCACACAGAAAATTTTTGAAGTCATTTTTTAAAAAAAATAAATCTACCAACAAATATTTATGAAGAATTTGCTGTATATCAAGCAGATCAGTTAGATATATATGAGATTTGTTCTTCCCTCTAGGACATTCATGGATACACAGTAGTAGCAGTAACAATATTACAAATAGTAATACGATGTTAGTGCCCACAGGCATAAAACACACTATATTATTAACTAAGGTAGAAAAAAGTTGTGACATGACTTACCTGGACACTGGAAGAGACCAAAGTATCATAGATTTACCTTAAAATGATTGTTTTTCACATGCCACCTCAATAAATGTGCCTTTATAATTTTGCGTAGTTCAAACTAAGAGGAAGACTCACATATATTCTCTGTATATTTGCCAAAATGACAAAACGATTAGGCCAGATGATAGAAGGATAGCTTTCTGAAAATCTTTAAATAACCTTGGATTATCTAGAAAATTTCTTCCTACATTAACTACTGAGGATCTGTTTATGATAAATATGTACACACATTCATATATGAATGCTTACTTGTTAATTATTGTATACTTACTAAATAAAACATCTATGAAAAATAGTTTACATATGTTAATAAATTTAACATTCACCAGATACCAATTAATTACATATTATTATTTCCACTTTACAGATAAGTAAATGGAGGCCTGAAAGGTTATAGTTACACGGCTACCAGAGTTGAGCCAGGATTAAACAGCATCATAAGTTAATATGACATACTTATTGTCTGTTATGTAAAGCTAGGTTAATGTTGGTTGGGTCTTCCAAAATGCTACTCCATGGGCATAATACACATAGTCAAATAGCAAATCCATTTAGCCCTCACTTTTCCGAGCATTCTGATATAATAATAAAACAATTCTCTGAAATCCCTAATTTTATTTTTGAAAGTAATTTTCTAAACAATATGGTCACCTATAGCATCATCAAACACTGATATTCTTCCATTAATATTTCCCCTATTGTAATATATTTCCTCAGCAAAGATTCACTTATTTCTCAACCTGCACTAAGTGGGACATTGTTTAACCATTATTTATTTGACTACCATAAGCCAAAACTCAATGGGGAATTAAACATACTGTGTTAAATGAATGTTTGTGTTAACTACACAGTAAAATGAAGATTTAGACTAATAATACAATATATGGTCTTCCTTCCTGTTGTAAAGTTAACGTGTGGGACTTAATTTAAAGGAAACACTAGCATACTATTAGGGCTTCAGTCAAACTAAAACATTAAGGAATATTTGGGTCTAAATGTTGCTATTGAATTGGCTTTTGAAAGAAAACTCTGTATGGAATTTGTTATATTTAAGTCTAGAATAATGCATGGAGAAATGCCTTATAAACAGTGTCTAAAATCGAAATCCCATGTATTATATTTAAAATTATACCTGCTGTACAATATCTAAAATTATTGTATTTAGTTTTAAATAGCACCATTCTCAACGAAATGGAACTTTGTGAGTTGGTCTAATGAGCCAAGTTTCTGGTCAATCAGAAAAACACCCCCAAAATGAGCTCAATCAATTAAGTTCACAGGAAGTAAGTAGGGCATTTCACATTTATCTAAATTTAGCCTACTCTGCTTTTTAGCAGCAGATTCTATTGTTGAGCACTTTTTGGAAAATATAGCTAGTAGGAACTTTATGAAAATAGGAAAATACGTAAAATGTTCATCTAATTGTTCCATAGTTAATCTTAAGGTACAAATATCACTCCAACAATCTAAGAAAAACTGAAGTTAAAAATCAGGGGCAGCAATAGTGGAAATAGGAATTAACTATAAGAAAATGAACCGGATTACTTATTCTATGTTTTCTTTACTACTTTTTCCAATACATGTAAAGCTGTGACTTAGAGTTCTAGTAATCACCCCAGTGGTATTGAGTGTAATAAATAAAAAAGAAGAAAAATAAGGACAAGCCAAAAGAATCTCATTATGAATTTCTTTATATTTTAGATAACAAATTTCTTTCAAAAACTTCGGAACTCCTGAGAGATATGAATCAAAGGTGACTACCTAATCAGATATAAGTAAAAAGAAAATGATGGGTTACTGATGTAACAGCTTTTAGAAGAGAATCAATTTGCTTCTTTCACTTTCTTTCTTCCTGATTTGAGTGAAAATACTTTTTCAGCCAGTGGATTTGATATACATAGGCAATCATGTTATAAAAATCATGACTGTCAGGAGCCCATGTTACCATAAATCCCTAGTAAGAGCCTGCAATCTCTCACTGCAGGTGGTAAGATCAAGTCCTAGGCATGGACCAAGTAGGCGATTCAGATTTTATAGGTATAAAACTTATACCATGCTGGGGGTGCACATTAAAAAATATAAATAATGAATGTAAAATTAGGAACAAATACACAATACACATTTCACTAGGATGATACAAATTACCAAAATAATTACAAATTTTGAAAGCTAACACCACCATTCAGCACAAGATGTATTGTCAAAAGAATTTATTGCCCAGGGCCCTCCCTGGGTATTGAAAGGTCCTATGTAAGTGAGGTGTCCAAAGACTAA
Source organism: Chiropotes sagulatus (assembly GCA_963574175.1). Lineage (NCBI taxonomy): Eukaryota > Metazoa > Chordata > Mammalia > Primates > Pitheciidae > Chiropotes > Chiropotes sagulatus. The sequence continues at coordinate 25,931 of CAUYNN010024425.1, forward strand.
GACTCACAACTACATAGAAAATCTGTCTTGAGGAAAGAAAGTTATTCTATCAACATGGCAGACGAGATGCAGATCCTGAACCCTGACAGCTCAATTGAGGTATATATCTTGTCAGAAAGAAAAATTCTCTGGCTTGAAAAGTAAACTTTATAGTAAGTAAAACTGGGAGAGAAAGAACTGATTTAGTAAACAGGTCATGGTAGCTTCCTGATCATTTAAAAACATTTTTAAATGCCAAATTTCAATAATTTCACTATTCTTCAATATTCATGAAAGACTAAAATGCTTCACACCATTTGTTTTTGAAACAATGTTTCAGGTTTTTTGTTTTTTTTTTTTTTTTGGTGGGAGCACTTTTTATTGCAAGGTTACACATAACTCTGTTTTCTTAGTTTCTGCATAATGCATAAATCAAACAGCTGTATGTGATGCATATTTATGGGGAATTATTTTTTTCATTCTCTGATCTCCGGAGACATCACAGAAGGTAGTATCTAGGTCTTTGAAATTCATTGGTTTCAGGATGAGTAAGTTTAGGACAAGACTGTGAGTAGAGTCTGCGTTTTCTTTATAGTTTCACCAGTTAATTTTCACCATGGTAAGTCAGCATTCCTTCAGAGACTCCAAATAAGAAGCATGATTAGACAAAGCTGCAAGCAAGTAGATACACCCACTTTAAAATGTTTTGAAATCATTTCACTTATTCGGAAATGAACTATGAAGTCATTCTCTATCAACCAGCAGAAATGAAAAATTGTTCATAAAAGACATGAAAGGAAAACTATGTGTACAAAGAGAGTTTGAATAATAGAGAATCTTGTAGGAAACAATTTCAGAACCATTACAAATAAATATGTTAACCAGTAAAAAAAAAAGATATAATATTTTATGAATAGAGTCTGCAGGAAGAGATTTTTATAGAGAAAGAAATGTTTCAAAAAAAAAAGATAAATATCATGTTTCAATTAAATTAAAATTTTATTTTTTGCTGGTATTCTCAATGCTTTTGTCAGGTTTGAGCTATTTGTAGTTTCTTTACCAACTCATTTTATACAAAACTCAGAGTTACTCCTGATTATTATTTTTCCTTTAGACTAGGTTTCAATGTAAAATAAATCATGAAAAGTCTTTATTTTTACTTTTTTACAACTAGTGTACTGAAAAGTACAGTTCTATGGCTAGTTCCCAGTATTTATAGTTTTATATAAAGCTTCAAAAATTTCTGTCTTGTGTGTGTGTATACACACACACACACACACACACACACACACTAGGCATGGGCCAAGTCAGATTTTACAGGGATAATCTTATACCATGCTGGGGGTGCTCATTAAAAATATAAATAATGAATGTAAAATTAGGATCAAATACACAATACACATTTTTGTATTTTATATATACACATACACATACATGTTCAGGCAAAACAAATCAGAAGGGCATTAATCATAATTTATCCAGAATTTACTTTTAATAAACATTTTGAATTTCCAGGTTAGCAAAGAGAATTACAAAACTCATTTAACCTGCACAAAAGTCAGCAAATGTGAGATTTTATAATCTTCAGCCCTGTTTTTCAGTTCCTGTAAATAATGCAGGTACTGAGCTAATAAATAATAGCTGAGAATGAGAGAATGCAAAGCAGCAGCTGTGGCAAGTTAGAAAATATTTATTTTCAACATCAATTGTAAATGAGGTAGTTAATCATACAATCAAAAACCTGGAATGGATTGTAAGATGAATTTCTTTGCCTGAATTTTTCCCAAAAGAAAGTCTTTTTTTTTTTTTTAATTATACTTTAAATTCTGAGGTACATGTGCAGAACGTGCAGGTTTGTTACAGAGGTATATATGTGCCATGGTGGTTTGCTGCACCCATCAA
>CAUYNN010024426.1:0-39985 GCA_963574175.1 Chiropotes sagulatus
AACTGCTAAAGTCTTTAAAAAAAAAAAAAAGACAAATTGCTGGAGGAAAGATAAGAACTCTTTTCATTGCTGGTGGAAGATGGTGTATAAGACCAGAATCTGCTGTCCCAAAATATAATCGTAGGAAACCAGAATATGCCACTGCAAAATATGTCCCTTTGGCATAAGAATTATTCCAAGCTGATTATTTTGAAAAAAATTCTAACCAAAGAAGTTCTGAAAACAGAGTAGAAGTTATCCTTGTGTAAGGAAAATTTACATCTATAAAGGAAATCCCCATTTAAAAGATCTCTCTCTCTCTCTCTCTCTCTCTCTCTCTCTCTCTCTCTCTCTCTCCAACAAAAAGAGAAGGATAACTAAATAACTGAAGAGTCTTATCAATGGAGAATGCCTGGACTTAAGTCTGGATAACAAACCTCACCTGTCTACTGTGCTTTTGCTGGTCACCTCCCGTCTCTGCTGCACTTCAAATCTTCTTTCTTTCGGTTAAAGACAATATTTACACTTGAATTGAAAGTCACCTCTTGGAGATTTACTCACTTTTCCCTCAGTATCTCCCACGTATCCATAAGGTGTACATGTTTTTAAACTTTTCTACGTTTTTCTCTTTTTAATCTGTCATTTGTTACAGAGGGTACCATCTAAGAATTCCAAAAAGATAGAGAGAAAATTATTTTTCCTCCCCCATTACAAGTTGAGCAGTTTTTTCCAAAACTAAACAAGTCTCACCTTACAATCCAAAAATCATATTCCTAAGTATTTTGACAACTACTTTGAAGTTATTTCCAAACAAAAGCTGTCATGTATAGAAGCCTTATTCATAATGAGCAAAGTGAAAAAAGGAATCAGAAAGTCTTACAACAGATGACTGTGTGGGAACTCACTCAGATATCAAGAGTTGTTATGAAGATTATTTAAATGAAAACATTTGAGATACTAAAGATAAACGAAGAAATCTTACCTGAACTGACTTTATCCAATTAAAGCAGAGCTCCCAGAAAATACAGCTGCCATTAACCCCATCCAAGGAGTTTCTTGCAAATTCAGCTGCCATGAAGACGGACTGCTCATTCCCATTAGCACTGATGAATAGAAATGAAATCCTAAGCTTCCAACGGACTGAACAGACCCACTCTTGTCTGAGAAGACCACAGAATAACTTTAAAAACTGAGTTCTCAGCTTAGCCAGGATGGAATGACAGAGGTCAGATACACCTCGTTATAATCCCTTTTTTGTGAACTATGATGAGGCTTTCTTCCCCAAAGATTTAAGAGAAACCAGCCCTTTCAAAAGACTCCAACACTAATGTCAACCAACTGCCTGAAGCTGCCTCTCAGAGACCACCCGTGACAGAGAGGTGCTAGCCAGCACACAGAGGATGCACAGAGCAAGTTTTCATGTCCTCTTCTTCACTTTTTAATTTCAGAGGGCTGGGATCTCTTCCACCCTGGGATCACATACTGTTTTCTTTGTTTTACATGTTCACAAATCTGTAAAAAAAAAAAAAAAAAGATACAGTTATGAAATTAAAAGTTAATTAAAGGGGGATGTATTCATTATCTCTGAAATTTAAGCCCCCAAATCCAGATTATAAAGCAAGGAAATGTCTTACGGCCCAACACTTGCCATCAATACTTTTTCGATGTTATTGGGCAGGGGAGGGTAGTGAACATAAAGGAATCAGAGCTCTAATGAGTGCACACTGTCTTCCCCACAAATCCACTTCTTGTCCAGCCTTTCTTCCTCATTGGGGCTGCTCTATCCTTTTTGGCACATTTGACCTCCACAGCTTTGAGCCATTCTCATTTGCTTTACTTCCTAGTCTGAATCCATGGGACCTGCATTTAAGAGCAGAGGGACTGGAGAAAGTTCACCTTACGTGATATGCCTACCTCCTTCCTCTCTATGGTAAACGGTCTCCGGGGTCTCTGGGTGTTCAGCTTTTTTCCATTTATGCGTTACTGGCTGTTCTGGTGGAAAATGGCCCATGACCTTTATGGTATTTAAGGGGAAAAAATAAAAAGCTTTTTTTTTACTTTTATTTTAGGTTTGGGGCTACATGGGAGGGTTTGTTATATAGGTAAACATCTGTCACAGGAGTTTGTTGTACATATCGTTTCATCAACCAGATATTAGTCCCAGTATGCAATAGTTATCTTTTCTGCTCCTCTCCCTCCTCCCACCCTCCCACCTTAAATAGACCCCAGTGTCTGTTGTTTCCTTCTTTGCGTTCACAAGTTCTTATAATTTAGTTCTCATTTATAAGTGAAAGCACGCAGTATTTGGTTCTCTGTTCCTGCGTTACTTTGCTAAGGATAATACCCTTCAACTTCATCCATGTTAATGCAAAAGACATAATCTCATTCTTTTTTATGGCTGCAGAGTGTTCCATGGTATGTATGTACCATATTTTCTTTATGCCCTACGTGAGTGATGGGCATTTGGGTTGATTCTATGCCTTTGCTATTGCAAATAGTGCTACAATGACCATTTGCATGCGTGTATCTTCATGGTAGAATGATTTCATCTGGGTATATACCCAGTAATGGGATTGCTAGGTCAAATGATAGTTCTGATTTTAGCTCTTTGAAGAATCACCACACTGCTTTCCATGGTTGAAATACCTTACACTCCCATCAGCAGTGTATAAGTGTCCACATTCTCTGTAACCTTGCCAGCATCTGTTATTTTTAGACTTTTTAATCATAGCCATTCAGATTGGTGTGAGATGGTGTCTCACTGTGGTTTTGATTAGCATTTCTCTAGTGATCAGGATAGAGACCATTTTTTCATATGCTTGTTTGCCATGTTTTTCTTCTTTTAAGAAGCATCTCTTCATGTCCTTGGCCCACATTTTAATAGGGTTGTTTTTCTCTTGTAAAATTAAGTTCCTTATAGATGCTGGATATTAGACCTTTGTCAGATGCATGGTTTATAAATATTTTCTCCCATTCTGTAAGTTTCCTGTTTGCTTTTTTGTTAGTTTCTTTTGCTGTGCAGATGCTCTTTAGTTTAATTAGATACCACATCATTTTTTGCTTTCATTGTGATTGATTTTGGTGTCTTTGTCACAAAATCTTTGCCAGTTCATAGCTAGGATGGTATCACCTAGGTTGTCTTCCACCGTTTGGGTTTTACACTTAAGTCTTTAATCCATCCCGAGTTCATTTTTGTAAAAATGAATATAATTAGGTGTTATGGGCTTTGTATCAGGTGTAAACTGTGCGAGTGCATCTGCTCACATGCGTGCATATGCCCGCAAATTAAACCTTAGGGGGAAAGTCACAGAGGCAAAAATGTATAATCCCAGCACTTTGGGAAGCTGAGGCTGGTTCGATTGCCTCTGGAGCTCGAGACCAGTCTGGGGAACATCATAAAACACTGTCTCTACAAAAAAAAAACAAAAAGTAGCCCAGTGTGGTTGTGCACACCTGTAGTCCCCACTGCCATCAGCCCTCCAGGCTCCTTATGCAGTTCAGAGACATGTTTGGATGTAAGCAAAAGACAACAATTCTCAGTCTCCACCTTGCAGGAGCCTCTTTCCATGTGGCCAGGGCCCTCTAGGTTCTCACTGTTCTTTCCTCATCTCCCTCTTGCCATTTATCCTCAGGGTATGCTGCAGCCTGAGGGCCTTTGCACTTACTGTCTTCCCCCATAAATAGCACTGGTGTTCACTCCCCCATATCCCCTGGTCTCTGCTCAGATGCCTGCCCTGTCAGAGAGACTCTCCTGACACAACCGCTCTCCCTCTCCCTTTTATTTCAGGGCATGGAGCCCTCCTGGCATCCTTCATATTTTAGCATTTGTTCCTGCCTCTCCCCACTAGAATGCAAGCTGCAGGGGAACTGTATCCATAGGGTCTGGTAAGTGCTCAATGACCACTTTTTCAAGGACCACATTTGCATAATATTAACATGTATTTTGAAAGGGAACAGCAGTGAATTATCCTGTTACCTGTACTGGCCACACATTGCATCACCATGTCCCTCTCCCTGTGTGATTTAATTTCCATGACTTTACTGGGGTGATGTTATTGTAATTCCCAATTAACAGATGAGGCACAGAGAGAATCACAGGTGGGGATTGTGCCTGGGAGGCAGCAAGCACTCAGTGACTGTTAGCTAAAACTGAGATTAACTATTATTTTGCTATGGAGATGGGTGGGGACCATGTAAAAATGCAAGGCTTCCAAAGTAGACAACCACCTTCTCACTTGGGGGTCACACCTAATGTGTCACAAGAAAGCGAGATTGGAGCCACTTTTGGGAGAGCCACCTGAGGGGAAGCTAGGCACCCCTGCTCAGCATGATTGACAAGGTCCTTATGCCATTTCTAGTGCCCAGAAGGTGCGGGTGGTTCAAGGCACTGCCGTACGTTGTCTAGATTACTGACCTATCAGGGCAGTGTCTGAGGTACTAGGGGTTGCAAGAGAACCAGCTTTTAAATACCGCATTGAAGACCAGGTGCAGTGGCTCACATCTGTAATCCCAGCACTTTGAGAGGCTGAAATGAGCAGATTATCTGAGGTTGGGAGTTTGAGACCGACCTGACCAATATGGTGAAACCCCGTCTCTACTAAAAACACAAAAATCAGCCAGCCATGCTGGCACAAGCTACTAGGGAAGCTGAGGCAGAAGAATTGCTTGCGCCCATGAGGCAGAGGTTGCAGTGAGCCGAGATTGTGCCACTGTGCTCCAGACTGGGCAACAAGGCTGAAATTCCGTCTCAAAACACAACCACCAGCACCCAAAAAGACAGCATTAAAGATAAAATAGCAAGTAAAGACTAAAGTCTTCAGAACCCTTGTCCGAGAAGATTCTAGGCTAGAGCTGAAGGTTCTGAAATACTGACTCAAGATTTGTCTTGCTTAAACTCATCCGGTTTCCATTTTCTTTACCAACTATAAATGATTTACTATGTAAGTCCTCTTTCACTGCTGTCCAAACTGATACTAGTAACTAACATATCCTGAAACATTAAGTCACATGTGCATTACTTTAAAATGAAAACCAAGATTCCTTTCTTATTTTTGTAATTAATAAAATTCATATGTATTTGACCAGATTCCCCTTGAGAACTGCTCTCAGAATTAGTCACATTCTAAATGAAAACACAGGGCAGGAGATGCACACATTGATTTTTTTTAAAAGACAAAATGATTGTTTACAAACCATACAGTTTTGGTAAAACAGAGCCAAACTCTCCAAATTTCCTTACATCATCAATTTTCCTTGAGTCCACAACCAGCCTATTTCACCTGAAAACAGTCTTTGCTTCTTTGGAAATGTGTGAGAAACTTAAATTGTTTGAATTTGAGTGCAAATCACAAGTCTGGCTTTAATACCAATTTTTTTTTTTAATGGAATCTCCCTCTGTTGCCCAGGCTGGTGTGCAGTGGCGTGATCTTGACTCACTGCAACCTCCGCCTCCTGGGTTCAAGTGATTCTCCTGCCTCAGCCTCGCAGAGGAGCTGGGACTACAGGTGTGCACCAACACACCCAGCTAATTTTTTTTTGTATTTTTAATAGAGATGAGGCTTTTAGAAAACAGAAGGGAGGGTGGGGCACAGTGGCTCCTAACTGTAATCTTGGCACTTTGGGAGGCTGAGGCAGGCAGATCACTTGAGATGAGGAGTTTGAGACCAGCCTAGCAAACATGACAAAATCCCATCTCTACTAAAATACAAAAATTAGCTGGGAGCAGTAGTCCACACCTGTAATCCCAGCTACTTGGGAGACTGAGGCAGAGAATCACTTGACTCTAGAAGGCAGAGGCTGCAGTGGGTCAAGATCATGCTATTGTACTCCAGCCTGGGAGACAAAGTGAAACTCAATCTCAAAAAAAAAAAAAGAGAGAGAGAGGGTGCAGAAGGATAGGGTCTCATTATGTTGCCCAGGCTGGACTCAAACACCTGGGCTCAAGCAATCCTCCGTCCTCAGCATCCCAGGTTAACTGGGAATATTGGCAGAGACCACTCCGTGGGGACACAGCAGATTTCTTGATCACACACTCTGTGCTAGGCACTGATGACATATTCATCCCTTTACATGTATTTACTGGTTTACGTGTAAGTAATTTCACATATCTTTGTATGTGTGTATATACATATATACACATACCTGACATTATCTCAATAACGTCAGTGTGGCTCACATAACCAGTTGAAGATTTTTACAACAAAAACTGAGGTTTGCAGAACAAGGAATTCTGTTTTAAGACATCAGCATCAAGGTTTGAACCATGTCAGCCCCACCCAATCACACAGACTAATTCTTTGAAATTGATCTTTTATACATGTCACGTCTCTCTCAATGGCTGTTTCTTTAGAGAACTTTGATAGACACACAAGAAATCTGCAAATGGACTACTCACAGGAGCAGCAAAAGGAAGTAGAGAGACACAACAGTCCTTAAGCTGAACGTGCTTCCAGGAGGCTATGACGTGCAAAAACAATGGGAGAACCAGGTCTAGGACTCAGAAAGAGAAACTATCTATATCTGACAACAGATTGATAACCAGAATATGTAAGAAGCTCAAACAACTTTAGAGGAAAAATTTTAATAATCTGATTTTGAAAATGGACAAAATATCTGAATCTCCAAAGAGGACACAAAAATGGAAAACAGGTGTATGAAAAGATGCTCGACCTCTAGCCCAAGGTCCCAGCAGGAGCCGAAGAGAACCCAGTTTCCTAGAGAAGGGATGAAGGGGGCAGTTCTGGCATCTTCTCAGCACAGTCACCACTCTCAGATGAAGGCAGCATGGGGATGCTATGCTGGTTTTTCGGGGATTGAACGCGTCCCGGAATTCTCCGGAGGAATTCTGAATGCATCAGTCCTGAGGCCAGAAAGCAACACTGAAGGGACCTTGTGGAGGAGACAAAAGGACAGAAAGGAACACACTGTTAGTCCCTGCTCCACGCCAACCCTGTCCCTGGGCTCCAGCTTCTGTTTCACCTTTAAGATCTGACTCACTGGCTGGGCGCCGTGGCTCACTCCTGTAATCCCAGCACTTTGGGAGGCCGGGGCGGGCAGAAGATGAGATCTGGAGTTTAAGACAAGCCTAACCAACATGGTGAAACCCCGTCTCTACTAAAAGTACAAAAAAAAAAAAACTTACCTGGGCATGGTGGTGCATGTGCCTATAGTGCCAGCTACTCAGGAGTCTGAGGCAGGAGAATCACTTGAATCTGGAGGTGGAAGTTACAGTGAGCCGTGACAGCAGCACTGCACTCCCACCTGGGTGACAGAGCGACACTCCATCTCAAAAAAGAAAGAAAGAAGAAAAAAAAAGGCTGACTCAAGAAGTACCTCTCCAGCTTTTCAAACTTTACTTACCAATCCAGGGTACCCAGGGCAGATGATGATGGACAGGTCCTCTGCACTTAACTGTTGGCTGTGTGCTGCTTAGGAAGTACCTGTGAGCATGAGACAGACCCATCACGGGACATTCCAGTGTGGACAACCAGCAGGGGCCCACTGGACCCTTCATCTAAGGAAATACTAATAGATAACCAAAGCAAGCAGCTCACAGGAGCTACAACACACCCTAAAGTCATGCTCAAGACTCCTGGACTAGAAATAAAAGGAATCTGCTGGTGAAGTCAAGCACAGGAAGTTGAAACCAGCCGAGACACAGCCCAAGCTCATGTGCCTGAGGACAAGGGGACAGAGGAGCACACAGGGTGGAGGGCACTCGGGGCCAGAACACAGAGAGAAGCTTTAACTTCTGATAAGGAAGTGTGATGGCTCCTGAGGCTTGTGGCAGGCAGTGGCTGTGCTGACAATAGTAACTCAGAGCTCACCTTGAGGAATCCTTAGGTCCACGCACAGAGTACACTTGGGGGTGAGATGCTCCCTCTGGCACCCATGTCCCCACTGCCCAGAACAGAATCTGCTGGGGAAGCAAGGGCCACACACTCAACCAACACACACACCCTCAATTTTGTTAAATATAATCCTCTGGAATGAACACACCAAAGTAATAATAGTGCCCACCTGCTCGGGTAGGAGAGAACGGGGAATGGAGCAGTGGGGGGATGTCACTGCACCTTTTCAAACTTCAAAATGTTCAAGCAACATGAGCGTGTCACTTACTGTTTTAAAGTAAGTTTAATGTAGCAGCTTCTGAGCTGGAAGTCAGATGAGATGGAGTGCTCGGGCAGGGGTGCTGGTGCCTGGCAGGAAGCAAGAGGGCCCTGCGAGGTGAGCCACAGGGACTGAGGCGGTCGCTGCCCACTGACCTGTCCCAAAGCACACGCGGAAGCAGAACAACCATGACCCACAACTGAGGCTGCAGAAATACTCTGGATAAGCAGAAAGGGAGACGAGATGTGGGGAACAGAAGGTTTTTCATGATGCAAATTCACGCCAGAGGATTTTATTTCCTAATCCCTCCATTTCAACTCTGGTTCACAATTGAATTCGCTATAGGTTTAAGCACAGATTTCTTACTAGAATTTCAAAGGAGATAACCAGTATGCGATCAGAAGAAAACTCACTTGGGTAAATCTAGGTAATGGAGGAATTCAGAATCAACACCAGATGAGACTGTCATTTCTGACAGTCATTATTATTTCACCTTCATGATTTCAATACAAGATGTTATTTCAAATTTCTGAAAATGTTAAATGTTCAATTAGTTATACTGAAACAAATTTCTCTCAAGCAATCTGTGAATGCTACAGATGAAGAAGAGAAGCTCAAAAATACTATACCTTCATCCAGAGAGGACTCTTTAAATGTAATCTCTATCCTTGGAAAACAAGCAATGAAGGATCAAGATCAGCCTCAGCAGAAAAGCAGGATCCACCACACCACCCCCACCTCCCCCATGAAGGGAGTACACAGGTAGGGCTGCCCATGGCCTGGAGATTAAAGTCCAGGGGGACAAAGTGGCCAGAGAGATCTGTGCTGCAGTGTGGACTGCACTCCCCTGGGCCTGCAACTCCTGACCTCTGCAAGGCACCGGAAGCTCCTCAAAGGCCAAAACGTTGCTCACATCATGAAGTCACATCCTCGAAGCCTCTCTTCTCTGCCTGAGGGAAGACATCTGACCAGGACACGGGAAAGGGCCCAAGGAAGCATGTGCACCTGATTTCATGTGGACAGTGGTGACTGGAGGTACATACCAAGCTTTGGTTTCCACGAGTGCCGAGCAGAAAAGAATGGATGGCCAGGGGCACAGACATGGCAGAAGACCAGATGGGGGACCTGGTCATAACTTTTGAACCTCCCCGAAGTGGAGAAACCACTTAGCGGGGTTACTGTTCATAGGAAAAAGATACTATGCACACAAATAACTAGAAAAATCAGAAATCATAATGCTTAAACAGAACTTAAAACCGTAACACTTTAAGGCCATTGGAATCCTAGTCTGCCTGACACATGAGGTGGATGAGATGGCTCAGAGCACTCACAATGACTTCCCGTGGCCTTCTGCAAGGGAATTCTCCTTAGGAAAGTAGGCTTGTCCACAGGCTCATCTTTTACCAGTATCGTAACAGAGCACACTATAGTTTTCTTGTGCAAATCATCACAGCTTGATACCAATGCAGTCTAACAATGTGCAAGATGCTGCATGTCAGTGTTTCCAACATGTGCATCCTTTCCATCCAGCAGTTCTCTGAGTTCACCTGAGGAGGCAACCAAAAGCACAGACGCACACAGACACAGTGGTGGCAGTGGTACCTTCAGGTCTAAAGTGAAAATGCTGCCAGTTACAGGATCATTGATGAGCTGTGACTTTAACCTCTCCAGCTCACTTCCTCCTCAGATTCCTCAAGGAAAGGAAAAATATCAACTCCTTAATATCTGCTACAGAGAAGGTTCATTGATAAAGAAGATACCCACTTTGAATGAGCTGTGCACCAAGGCCCCGTGGTGGATCCTCATTTTAAATGGCATTGCTGTCGCTGGCCACACAGGATCCTCCTGGAAGAGTCCACAGCATTGGTGAGCTATTTATTATCATTCGGGGAAAGGAAAACAAGTGACCTTTTCTTCTATACATTTCTCCTCATTTTCTGAACTTTTGCAAACAGTATATATAACTTAGAAGAATGAACACAGCTACTGGTACGCATCTGCAAGTGTATTCTAAATGTTATGAGGCCCCAACATCACCCATGAGGGTTCCCAGAGCAAGAAAACTCCTCCAGTGGGCGTTTCCATAGTGAACAGGAGGCTACAACATCATCAAATTCATAAATACATCCAACGTAACGCATGTATCCATAGACATAGTTCCAAAACAGTCTCACTTACCCTTTCCAGGACTAAGATTTTGTTCAATAAACAGTTACTTCTTGCTGTGGCACAGTGGCTCATGCCTGTAATCCTAACACTTTGGGAGGCAGATGGATGGCTTCAACCCAGGAGTTCGAGATCAGCCTGGGAAATGTGGTGAAACTCCATCTCTACCAAAAATACAAAGAATTAGACAGTCAGGGTGGCACATACCTATAATCCCAGCTACTCAGGAGGCTGAGATGGGAGAATCTTGAGTGCAGGTGAGCAAGGGTGCAGATAACCAAGATTGTGCCACTATACTCCAGCCTGGGTGACAGAGAAAGACCTCATCTGAAAAAACAAAGAGACTTCTCTATTGCCTTCCATTAGATGAACCTACAGAAAATAATAATAAACACAACATCTACAAGAATTATAAAGCAACCATTTTTACGACAATTATCTTTGTTAGAGAATTCTACAACATAACAGCATAAAAAGACAAAAAGGTCACTGTCAGGCAGAGGACTCCAGCAACAATCAGGAGGTACATTTAGTTATCACACTGAATATACACGCCGAGGTCAACATCTCAAGAAAAAATCTTACCAGAACTGTCAACATCAACCTGTTTCTCCAGGAAGCCAGTCGAGACCTTCCATTCTCTCCCCATTTAAGGGAAAGATCAAGTCCCAGGAGCAAGGCTCTTCTAGGATCCACAACCCAAGAGGAAGCCTCAGAGGTGCAGGCTTCAGGAATACCGAGCGGCAGCTTCAAGCCAAGAGTGCACTTGAGTGCAGTGCCCTTGAACACTCCAAGTCAAGTCAACTGTAGACGGCCCCTTAGCTCAGGCAGTGGGATGGGAGACAGGAATGGGTTTATTGACTTCATAGTAGAGTATAAAAGTAAAAACAACCCAAATACACTCTTCCAGAGAACAAATTGAGGTCGTTCAACAAAATGCTGGCCCAGATACATGTTAGGGGTCACCAAGAGTAAGAGGAACTAACAAAAATCAGGTGACTAAGACTCAAAGACTGACAAGGCCACTGGGCAGTTTTCTGGACTTATTAAAAACTCCACATTCCTATAGAACACGAGGGAAGCAGTTTGGGCTAGAAAGACCTCCATGAGGACTCCACGAGGGTGAAACAGTTAAACTGCCCATTTCTGAGCCTCTCAGTGCTGCGGGTACTGCCCCCTGCCAAATGAGACCTGACGAGAAGCAGGTTAGGGTGGCTTCATGTTGCCCACGTGGTCACTGGCTACGCAGCAAAGGGCAAGCCAGCACACCAGGCCAGGCACATACACAGGGCAGTTGCATGAACACTCAGAAGTTTCAAGATCTGACCTTGGAGAGACCAGGTCCAGGAGGCTGCTGGGAAGTCTTCATCAGGCTGGCCTCAGCCGATTCACACAAATGCAGGCTCTGCTGTGCCCGGGAGCCCACGGGGATAAGGGTAGAAAATTAATGCCAATTGGGTAAGGCCAGAAGATTGTGACCAGGTGAGTAATGCCAGGAGGTTAGTTAAGACCAGGTGGCTTAACTCAAGGGAGTAAGGTCAGGGGTGTAGGGAAAGGGGACAAGGACAAAGAGATATAGCCAGACTGGTAGACAAAGTGGGTAAGGCCATGAGGTTAAGACCAGCTGAGGAACACTAGGCAATTCACACCTGGTGAGTAAGGACAAGAGGTTAGGGCCAGGTATGTAAAGCCAGGGGGCTCAGGCAAAAGGCATAGGCCATGAGATTAATGCTTGGCATCCAAGCCCAGGCTGTAAAGGTCTAGAGGTGGGCCAGGTGGGGTAATGGTAAAAAGTGAAGGCAAAGGAGCCAAGGCTAAGGTATGGGCAGGTGAATGAAGCCAGTTTGTTACAGTTAGTTAAAGCCAGGAAAGTAAGTCTGCTGTGTGGGTAAAGATGGGGAATGCCAGACGCCTACATCAAGAATGGTAAGCACTGCCAGTTAAGGGCTAGGGGGATGTCCAGCACTGCAGCACAAGACAGCACAGCAATGTAGTTATGGGCAGGGAGATGAACCCAGGTAGGTAAGACTAGGATGATACGGCCAGGCATGAAGGCCGGTGGCTAAGGCATGATGTGTAAGGCCATGTGAGTTAGAGCAAAAGCTTAAGGACAGGTGGGAATGCCACCTTGCTGAGCTATATTGGTCATCTAAGTAAGGCCATGAGGTTAAGGCAAGGTGGATAAGTCCAGGTGGCTGACGGGAGTTGTCTAAGTCTGGGGGTGGGGTGGGGAGTGGTAAATCTGGGGAATAAGGGCAGGCGGATAAGTCCAGGGAAGTAAGCCTAGGGAGATAAATCCAGTGGTTTAGACCTGGTAGATAAAACCAGAAGTTTATGGACACTTCTGTAAACCAGCTGCGGAGGCCATGTGGGTCATGTATGGTTGGTGAGACTACGTGGGAACACACTAGGTGGCCAGTCCGGCTTTTTAGGGCCATGGGGTTAAGACCCGTAGGGTTAGGCAGGTGGGTAAAGCTAATGGGGCATGGCCAGGGCAGTAAAATAAGATGAGCAAGGCCCTGGAGTAATGGCAGTGGAGTAAGTCCTCATGGGCAAGATCACGTGGGTCTTGAACAGCGATAGAGGCCAGCAAATTGAAGCTAGGTGGGTAAGAACCGGTGGATAATGGTGAGCAAGAAGTTATGGCCAGGTGGGTAAAGGCAGAACTATTAGGCCATAAAATTAAGACTCAGTGATTATGACCAGGGGGTTAATAAAGCCAGATAGATAATGCCAGTTTAGGAATACCATGAGGATAAGGTGCTTTGATGAAGCCAATGAGCTTAGGAAGTTCTGCTGAATACATTCAGCCTGTTAAAACCAGGTGTTTAGGCAGGGCATGGTGGCTCCCACCTGTAATCCCAGCACTTTCAGATACCAAGGCAGGCGGATTACCTGAGATTGGGAGTTCGAGACCAGCCTGACCAACGTAGAGAAACCCTGTCACTATAAAAAATACAAAAGCAGCCGGGCGTGGTGGCACATGACTGTAATCCCAGCTTCTCAGGAGGCCGAGTCAGGAGAAGGCCTAGTGGGTACAACTAGGTAAACAAGGTCGTGGGAATGCCAGCAAGTGAAGGCCAGGAAAGGAAAACCAGGAATCGGGACACGGGATATGACACCAGGTTAAGTCCAGTAGGGCTGGGATGGTTGAGGAAGGGACACTAGAGCATTGAGATTAATTGTTAAGGCCAGCAGGGTAAGGGCAGGTGGGTTTGCTAGATGCATAAGGCCAGAAGATTCATACTGGATGAGTAAGGCCAGGAGGTTCATAAGGCAGGTGGGTAAATCTAAGTTAGGAAATAGGTGAAGACTGATCAGGAAACCAAGCAATTGAAAAGGCTGGGTGGCTGAAGTCAGTAAGTTAAGGCCTCCCAGTATAGAGCTAGGTGACTGACTAACTCCACCTGGTCAATATTAAGAGTAAGCTCTTAGGCATATTAGGCCAGGAGGTTAAGGCCATATGAGTAAAAACAAAAGCTGAAGCCAAGATGGGGATGCTAGATTGTGAGCTATGTTGGTCATCCATGTTAAGGCCATGAGTTTAAGACCAGGTAGGTATTGCACGGTGTCTGGGATGAGGGCACGCAGTTGGGGGTAAAGCTAGGGAATAAAAGCAGGGGCATAAGACCAGGGGAAAAAACCTAGGGGAGTAAATCCAGTGGTTTAAGGCCTGGTAGACAAAACCAAAAGGCTAAGGACAGTTGTGTTAACCAAGTGTGGGGCCCATGTGGTCACGTATGGTTGGTAAAACTAGGTGGCTAATCCAAGTTCTTAGGGCCATAAGTTAAGACCCACAGGGTTAGGCTACGTGGGGAAGGGCAGTGGGGTCTGGCCAGGGACGTACAATGTGCTGGATAAACCAGGGAATCATTTAGGCATCTGAATAAGGCCTCAAGGGCAAGATCAGCTGGGGTGGGTCTTGATCAGAGACTGAGACCAGCAAGTTAAAGCCACGTGAGTAAGAACAGGTGGACAACGGTGAGCAGGAAGTAATGGTCAGGTGGGTAAAGGAAGGACTTCTAGGAGAGGAAATTAAGACTTGGCGAGTATGGCCAGGACATTAATAAAGACAGATAATGCCAGGTTCATAATACCATGAGGATAAGATAAAATAATAAAGCCAAAGAGCTTAGTAAGTTCTGCAGAGTGCAGTCAGGTTGCTGAAACCAGGTGTTAAAATCCAGCACAATAGAAGACTATTCCCAGGCCAAGAAATCAACGAGGGAAACCGCCAGTCGGATTAAGGGCGATTCTCCAAGCAAGCCAAAGGATGACTCACGATATTGTTGGGTAATGGGGATGAGACTGCGGTTGGCGGTAAAGCTAGGGCTGGGGCTGGAGCAGGGACTGGGACTAGGGCTGGGGCTGGACTGGGCCTGGGCCAAGGAGTTGAGGGTAAAGCTGGGGCTGGGGCTGGGGCTGGGCTGGGCCTGGGACATGGAGTTCAGGGTAAAGCTGGGGCTGGGCCTGCACCTGGGCCTGAGCCATGGAGTTGGGGATAAAGCTAGGGCCTGGGAATGGGCCCAGGCATGGGCCTCAGCCTGAGACATGGAATTAGGAGTAAAGCTAGGGCCAGGCGGGGACTCATCCTTGGCCTGGGCCTGGAACATGGAGCTTGGGGTAAAGCTGGGGCTGGGGCTGGGACACGGAATTCGGGATAAACCTAGCGCTGGGGCTGGACCTGGGCCTTGGCCTGGGCCTGGGCCTCAGACTGGGCCTGGGACATGGAGTTGGGGGTAAAGCTGGGGATTGGGCTGGAACTGGGCCTGGGCCTGAAGATTGAGGCCAGCGAGTTACAACCAGGTGAGTAAGAACACATGAACAATGGCAGGAATTTATGGCCCGTCCAGTAAGTCCAGGATTTTTAGGCAAAGTCATGAAGACTGGGTGAGTAGGGCAAGGAGGTTAATAAGGCCAGATGGATAATGTCAAGTTCATGATACCATGAGGATAAAATACGGTGATGAATGCAAACAGGTTAATGGGGTTGGCTGGGTTTGTCCAGGTTGTTAAAACCAGGTATCTAAAACCAGCTCCATAAAGGACTATTGCAATAACCCCAGACTGTGAAATCAAAATGGAAACCACTCAGTAGGATAAGGGCCTGGGCCTGGGCCATGAAGTTGGGGGTAACGCTGGGGCTGGGGCTGCGCTCGGGCTGGGCTTGGGCTCGGGCCTGGGCCTCGGGCTGGGGCTGGGCCTGGGCCGGGGCCATGGAGTTGGGGTTAAACCTAGGGCTGGGGCTGGGGCTGCAACATGGGAGTTTGGGGTAAAGCTGGCCATGGGGATGGGGTTGGGCCTGGGCCTGGGCCTGGGCCATGGAGTTGGGAGTAAAGCTGAGGACGGGGCTGGGGCTGGAACATGGAGACGGGGGAAAACCTGGGGCTGTGGCTTGGGTTGGACCTGGGCCTGGGCCTGGGAGAAGGAGTGATGTAAAGCTTGGACAGGAGCTGGACCTGGGCCTGGGTCATTGAGTTGTTGGTAGTCCAAGGGCTGGGGCTGGGGCTGGGGCTGGGACACAGAGTTGGGGGAAAAGCTGGGACTGGGGCTGGGGCTGGGACATAGAGTTTTGGGGTAAAGCTGGGGATTGGGCTACAGCTGGGCCTGGGCCTGGAGACTGAGGCCAGTGACTTACAACCAGGTGAGTAAGAACACGTGGACAGTGGCAGGAAGTTATGGCCAGTCTGGTGATGCCAGAGTTTTTAGCAAAGTCATGAAGACTGGGCGAGTAGGGCAAGCAGGATAAGGCCAGATGGATAATGTCAACTTCATGATACCATGAGGATAACATAAGGTGATGAATGCAAACAGGTTAATAAGGTTGGCTGAGTTTGGCCAGGTGGTTAAAACCAGGTATCTAAATCCAGCTCAATAAAGGACTATTACAATAACCCCAGACTATGAAATCAACGTGGTAAACACCCAGTAGGAGTAAGGGCCTGGGCCTGGTACACGGAGTTGGGGTTAAAGGTAGGGCTGGGGCTGTGACTGGGACATGGAGGTGGCGATAAACCTGGGCCTGGGCCTGGGCCTGGGCCTGGGCAATGGAGTTGGGGATAAAGCTAAGGCTGGGCCTGGGGCTGAGACTGGCACATGGAGTTGGGGGTAAAGCTGGGAATGGACCAGGGCCTGGGCCTAGGCCTGAGGCTGGGATATGAAGGTGAGGGTAACGTTGGGACTGTGGCTGGTCCTGCACCTGGGCATGGAGTTGGAGGTAATCCTAGGGCTGGGGCTGGGGCTGGGACGTGGATTTGTGGGTGAAGCTGGGGATGGGGCTGGGATATGGAGTTGGGGGTAAAGCCAGGGCTGGGGCTGGGCCTTGGCCTAAACCTGGGCCTGGGCCATGAAGTTGGGAGTAAAGGTAGGGCTAGGCCTGGGCCTGGGGATTGGGCTGGGTTTGGGACTGGGCCTGGGGCTGGGACACGGAGTTGGGGGTAAAGCCAGGGCTGGCGCTGGGGCTGGGACATGGGAGATGGGGTAAAGGGGTTGGGCCTGGGCCTGGAGATGGAGGCCAGCGAATTACAACCAGGTGAGTAAGAACACGTGGACAATGGCAGGAAGTTATGGCCTGTCTGGTGAGTCCAGGATCTTTAGGCAAAGTCATGAACACTGGGTGAGTAGGGAAAGGAGGTTAAGCAGGCCAGATGGATAATGTCAAGTTCGTCATACCATGAGGATAAAATAAGGTGATGAACGCAAACCGGTTAAAGAGGTTAGTGAGTTTGGCCAGGTTGTTAAAACCAGGTATCTAAATCCAGATCAATAAAGCACTATTTCAGTAACCCCAGGCTGTGAAATCAACAGGGAAAACACCCAGTAGGATTAAGGGCCTGGGCCTGGGACATGGATTTGGGAATAAAGTTAGGGCTGGGGCTGGGGCTTGGGGTGGGCCTGGGACATGGATTTGGGAATAAAGCTGGGGCTGCGGCTGGGGCTGGGACATGGGAGATGGGGTAAAGCTGGGGATAGGGCTGGGCCTGGGCCTCAGCCTGGAGAGTGAGGCCAGCGACTTACAAACAGGTGAGTAAGAACACGTGGACAATGGCAGGAAGTTACGTCCAGTCCGGTGAAGCCAGGAATTTTGGCAAAGTCATGAAGACTGGGTGAGTAGGGCAAGGAGGTTAATAAGGCCAGATGGATAATGTCAAGTTCATGATACCATGAGGGTAAAATACGGTGATGAATGCAAACAGGTTAATAAGGTTGGCTGAGTTTGGCCAGGTTGTTAAAACCATGTATCTAAATCCAGCTTAATAAAGGACTATTGCAGTAATCCCAGGCTGTGAAATCAACGTGGAAAACACCCAGTAGGATTAAGGGCCTGGGCCTGGGCCATGGAGTTGGGGTTAAAGGGTGGGCTGGGCTGGGACTGGGACATGGAGGTGGGGATAAACCTGGGCCTCGCCCTGGGCCATGGAGTTGGGGGTATAGCTAGGGCTAGGCCTGGGGCTGAGGCTGGGAAATGGAGTTGGGGTTAACGCTAGGACTGTGGCTGGGCCTGGCCCTGGGAGTGGGACATGGATTTGGAAGTAATCTTAGGACTGGGGCTGGGCCATGGATATGGGGGTAAAGCTGGGGATGGGGCTGGGCCTGGGGCTGGGACATGGAGTTGGGGGTAAAGCCGGGGCTGGGGCTGGGGATGGGGCTGAGCCTTGGCCTGAACCTGGGCTTCGGCCTGGGGATTGGGCGGGGATTGGGCTGGGGTTGGGGTTGGGGTTGGGGCTGGGGCTGGGACATGGAGTTGGGGGTAAAGCTGGGGCCATGGCTGGGGTTGGGACATGGGAGATGGTGCATAGAGGATGGGGCTGGGCCTGGACCTTGAGATTGAGGCCAGCGAATTACAATCAGGTGAGTAAGAACACGTGGACAATGGCAGAAAGTTATGGCCAGTCCAGTAAGTCCAGGATTTTCAGGCAAAGTCATGAAGACTGGGTGAGCAAGGCAAGGAGGTTAATAAGGACAGATGGATACTGTCAAGTTCATCATACCATGAGGATAAAGTAAGAATGCAAACAGGTTAATGGGGTTGGATGAGTTTGGCCCGGTTATTAAAACCAGGTATCTAAATCGAGATCAATAAAGGACTATTTCAGTAACCCCAGGCTGTGAAATCAACAGGGAAAACACGCAGCAGGATTAAGGGCTTGGGCTTGGGACATGGATTTGGGGGTAAAGTTAGGGCTGGGGCTGGGGCTGGGACATGGGAGATGGGGTAAAGCTGGGGATAGGCCTGGGCCTGGGCTTACGCCTAGAGAGTGAGGCCAGCGAATTACAGCCAGGTGAGTAAGATTACGTGGACAATGGCAGGAAGTTATGGCCAGTCCAATAATGCCAGAATTTTTAGCAAAGTCATGAAGACTGGGCGAGCAGGGCAAGGAGGTTAAGAAGGCCAGAAGGATAATGTCAAGTTCATCATACCATGAGGGTAAAATAAGGTGATGAATGCAAACAGATTAATAAGGTTGGCTGAGTTTGGCCAGGTGGTTAAAACCAGGTATCTAAATCCAGCTCAATAAAGGACTATTGCAATAACCCCAGACTGTAAAATCAAAATGGAAAACACCCAGTAGGATTAAGGGCCTGGGCCTGGGCCATGGAGTTGGGGTAATGCTAGGGCTGGGCCTGGGGCTGAGGCTGGGACATGGAGTTGGGGGTAACACTGGGAATGCTCCTGTGCCTGGGCCTGGGACTAGGAGATGGATTTGGAGGTAACTCTAGAGCTGAGGCTGAGACTGAGACATGGATTTGGGGGTGAAGCTGGGGATGGGGCTGGGCCTGGGCCTGATCCTGGGCCTGGGCCTGGGCCATGGAGTTGGGGGTAAAAGTAAGGCTGGGCCTGGGCCTAGGGATTGTGCTGGGGTTGGGGTTGGGCCTGGGGCTGGGACATGGAGTTGGGGGTAACGCTGGGAATGCTCCTGGGCCTGGACCTGTGCTTTGGCCTGGGACTAGGAGATGGATTTGGAGGTAATCCTAGGGCTGGGGCTGAGACATGGATTTGGAGGTGAAGCTGGGGATGGGGCTGGGGCTGGTACATGAGATATGGGGTAAAGGGGATGGGGTTGGGCTCGGACCTGGAGATGGAGGCCAGCGAATTACACCCAGGAGAGTAACAACACATAGACAATGGCAGTAAGTTATGGCCAGTCCAATAAGTCCCGGATTTTTAGGCAAAGTCATGAAGACTGGGTGAGTAGGACAAGGCGGTTAATAAGGCCAGATGGATAGTGTTAAGTTCGTCATACAATGAGGATAAAATAAGGTGATGAATGCAAACAGGTTAATAAGGTTGCTGACCTTGGCCAGGTTGTTAAAACCAGGTATCTAAATCCAGCTCAATAAAGGACTATTGCAATAACCCCAGACTGTGAAATCAACATGGAAAACACCCGCAGGATGAAGGGCCTGGGCCTGGGACATGGAGTTGGGGGTAAAGCTCAGGTTAGGCCTGGGCCTGGGCCTGGAGATTGGGCTGTGGCTGGGGATGGGGCTGGGCCTGGCACATGAAGTCGGGGGTGAAGCTAGCACTGGAACTGGACCTGGACCTGGACCTCGGCCTGGGCGATGGAGTTGGGGGTAAACCAAGGCTGGGCTGGGACTGGGACATGGAGTTGGTTAAAGCTGGGGCTAGTCCCGGACCTGGGCCTGGACATGGAGTTGGGGGTAAATCTAGGGCTCGGCCAGGGCCTAGGCCTGGGACATGGAGTCATGGATAAAGCAGGGGCTAAGGCTGCGCCTTGGCCTAGGCCTGACTCTGGGAAAAGGAGTCGGGGGTAAAGCTAGGTTTGGGGCAGGGCTTGGGCCTGGGCCTGGGACATGGAGTTTGAGGTAAAGCTAGGACTGGGGCTGGTGCTGGGCCTGGGTCTGGAACATGGAGTTGGGGCTAAAGCTGTGGCTGGGCCTAGGCCTGGGACATGGATTTGGGGGTAATGTTAGGGCTGGGGCTGGGGCTGGGCCTGGGCCTGGGCCTTGGACATGGAGTTGGACATAAAGCTATGGCTAGTGCTGGGGCTGAGGATGGGGCTGGGGCTGGGGCTGGGGCTGGAGATTGAGGCCAGCGAGTTACAACCAGGTGAGTAAGAACACATGGACAATGGCAGGAAGTTATGGCCAGTCCAGTAAGTCCAGGATTTTTAGGCAAAGTCATGAAGACTGGGCGAGTAGGGCAAGGAGGTTAATAAGGCCAGATGGATAATGTCAAGGTCATCATACCATGAGGATAAAATACGGTGATGAATGCAAACAGGTTAATGGGGTTGCCTGAGTTTGGCCAGGTTGTTAAAACTGGGTTAACTAAATTCAGCTCAATAAAGGACTATTTCAGTAAACCCAGGCTGTGAAATCAACAGGGAAAATACACAGTAGAATTAAGGGCCTGGGCTGGGGACACGGAGTTAGGGGTAATGCTGGGGCTGGGCCTGGGCCATGGAGTTGGGAGTAAAGCTGGGGCTGGGGCTTGGGTTGGACCTGGGTCTGCTCCTGGGAGATGGAGTTGGGAGTGAAGCTGAAGCTGGGGCTGGGACATGGGAGACGGGGTAAAGCTGGGGATAGGGCTGGGCCTGGGCCTGGGCCTGGGTCTGGAGAGTGAGGCCAGT
This sequence comes from Chiropotes sagulatus, assembly GCA_963574175.1. NCBI lineage: Eukaryota > Metazoa > Chordata > Mammalia > Primates > Pitheciidae > Chiropotes > Chiropotes sagulatus. Next base: position 20,850 of record CAUYNN010024426.1, read on the forward strand.
GAATTACAACCAGGTGAGTAAGAATACCTGGATGGTGGCAGGAAGTTATGGCCAGTCCAGTGAAGCAAGAATTTTTAGCAAAGTCATGAAGACTGGGCGAGCAGGGCAAGAAGGTTAATAAGGCCAGATGGATAATGTCAAGTTCATGATACCATGAGGATAAAGTAAGGTGATGAATGCAAACACATTAATAAGGTTGGCTGAGTTTGGCCAGGTTGTTAAAACCAGGTATCTAAATCCAGCTCAATAAAGGACTATTGCAATAACCCCAGACTGTGAAATCAAAATGGAAAACACCCAGTAGGATTAAGGGCCTGGGCCTGGGCCTAGGCCAGGGCCATAGCGTTGGGGGTAAAGCAAGGGCTGAGCCTGTGGCTGAGGCTGGGACATGGAGTTGGGGGTAAAGCTGGGGCTGGGGCTGGGCCTGGGCCTGGGCCTGGAGCTGAGGCTGGGACACGCAGTTGGGGGTAATGTTGGGACCGTGGGTGGGCCTATGCCTGGGCCTGGGACTGGGACATGGAGGTGGATGTAATTCTAGGGCTGGGCCTGGGGCTGGGACATGGAGTTGGGAGTAAAGCTGGGGCTGAGACTGGGCCTCAACCTGAACCTGGGCCTGGGCCTAGGCCATAGAATTGGGCGTAAAGGTAGGTCTGGAGCTGGGGCTGGGACATGGGAGATGGGGTGATGGGGTGAAGGGGATGGGGATGGGGATGGCCCTGGCCCTGGGCCTGGGCCTTGAGTTTGAGGCCAGCGAATTACAACCAGGTGAGTAAGAATATGTGGACAATGGCAGAAGGTTATGGTCCGTCTGGTAAGTCCAGGATTTTTAGGCAAAGTCATGAAGACTGGTTGAGTAGGGCAAGGAGGTTTAAGCAGGCCAGAAGGATAATGTCAAGTTCATCATACCATGAGGATAAAATAAGGTGATGAATGCAAACCGGTTAATGGGGTTGGCTGAGTTTGGCCAGGTTGTTAAAACCAGGTATCTAAATCCAGATCAATAAGGGACCATTTCAGTAACCCCAGGCTATGAAATCAACAGGGAAAACACCCAGCAGGATTAAGGGCTTGGGCCTGGGACATGGAGTTGGGGGTAAAGTTAGGGCTGGGGCTGGGTTGGGACATGGGAGATGGGGTAAAGCTGGGGATAGGCCTGGGCCTGGGCCTGGGTCTGGAGAGTGAGGCCAGCGAATTACAGCCAGGTGAGTAAGATTACATGGACAATGGCAGGAAGTTATGGCCAGTCCAATAATGCCAGAATTTTTGGCAAAGTCGTGAAGACCGGGCGAATAGGGCAAGGAGGTTAATAAGGCCACATGGATAATGTCGAGGTCACCATACCATGAGCATAAAATAAGGTGATGAATGCAAACAGATTAATGAGGTTAGCTGAGTTTGGCCAGGTGGTTAAAACCAGGTATCTAAATCGAGATCAATAAAGGACTATTTCAGTAACCCCAGGCTGTGAAATCAATAGGGAAAACATCCAGTAGGATTAAGGGCCTGGGACATCGAGTTGGGGGTAAAGTTAGGGCTGGGGCTGGGCCGGGGCCTGGGCCTGGGCCTGTGACATGGAGTTGGGGGTAAAGCTAGGCCTGGGGCTGGGGCTGGGTCATGGGAGATGGGGTAAAGCTGGGGATGGTGCTGGGCCTGGGCCTGGGCCTGGGCCTGGGCCTTGAGATTGAAGCCAGCGAATTATTACCAGGTGAGTAAGAATACGTGGACAATGGCAGGAAGTTATGGCCAGTCCGGTAAGGCCAGAATTTTTAGCAAAGTCATGAAGACTGGGCGAGCAGGGCAAGGAGGTTAATAAGGACAGAAGGATAATGTCAAGTTCATCATACCATGAGGATAAAATAAGGTGATGATTGCAAACCGGTTAATGAGGTTGGCTGAGTTTGGCCAGGTGGTTAAAACCAGGTATCTAAATCCAGCTCAATAAAGGCCTATTTCAGTAACCCAGGCTGTGAAATCAACAGGGAAAACACCCAGTAGAATTAAGGGCCTGGGCCTGGGCCATGGAGTTGGAGGTAAAGCTAGGGCTGGGTGTGGGCCTCGGGCTCTGCCTAGGCCTGGGACATGGAGCTGGGGTAAAGCTGGGGCTGGCCCTGGGCCTTGGCTAAGGGGTTGGGAGTAAAGCTGGGGCTAAGGCTGGGGCTGGGCCTGGGACATGGAGGTGAGGGTAAAGCTGACACTAGGCCTGGGTCTGAGGCTGGGACATGGAGTTGAGGGTAAAGCTGGGACTGAGATTGGGGCTGGGCCTAGGCCTGGGACATGGAGTTGGGGGTAAAGTTAGGGCTGGGCCTGGATCCGGGCCTGGGCCTGGGCCTGGGACATTAGAGTTAAGAGTAAAGCTAGGGCTGGGGCAGGGCCTGAGCCTTGGCCTGGGACATGGAGTTTGGGGTAAAGCTGGGGCTGGGCCTTGGCCTGGTCCTTGGCCTGGGTCTGGGACATGGAGTTAAGAGTAAAGCTGGGTCTGGGGCTGGGCCTGGGCCTGGGCCTGAGACATGGAACTGGGGTAAACCTAGGGCTGGGGCTGTGACATGGAGTTTGGGGTGAAGCTGGAGATGGGACTGGGCCTGGAGATTGTGGTCAATGACTTACAACAAGGTAAGAACACGTGGACAATAGCAGGAAGTGATGGCCAGTCCGGTAAGACCAGGATTTTTAGGCAAAGTCATGAAGACTGGGTGAGTAGGGCAAGGAGGTTATTAAAGCCAGATGGATAATGTCAAGTTCATGATACCATGAGGATAAAATAAGGTGATGATTGCAAACAGGTTAATGAGGTTGGCTGAGTTTGGCCAGGTTGTTAAAACCAGGTATCTAAATCCAGCTCAATAAAGGACTATTTCAGCATCCCCAGGCTGTGAAATCAACAGGGAAAACACCCAGTAGGATTAAGGGCCTGGGCCTGGGACATGAAGTTGGGGGTAAACCTAGGGCTGGGGCTGGGCCTGGGCCTTGGCCTGAACCTGGGACACAGAGTTTGGGGTAAAGTTAGGGCTGGGGCCTGGGCCTAGGACATGGAGTTGGGAGTAAAGGTGGGTCTGGGGCTTGGCCTGGGCCTGGGCTTTGTCTGGGTGTGGGACATGGGGTTGGGGGTAAAGCTGTGGCTGGGCCTATGGCTGGGCTAGAACATGGAGTTGGGGGTAAAAATGAAAAAAGGGCAGGGTGATGACAACACCAGGGGACAAAACCTACGGAGGTAAACCTAGGGGCTTATGGCCCGTTAGCTAAAACCAAAAGGCTAAGGACTGTTGCGAAAACCAAGTGTGGAGGCCATGTGGTCATGTATGATCAGTAAGACGTGCTGGAAACACTAGCTGGCTAATGAAGGTTATTAAGGACATGAAGTTAAGACCCATAGGGTCAGCCCAACTGGGGAAGGCTAACGGGCTCTGGCTAGGGCTGGAAAATCAGGTGGATAAGGCAAGAAGGCAAGGGCAGGGGAACAATGGCAGGAGCTTCATAAGGCAGGTGGGTAAATCTTAGTGGGTATCATCAGCTGGGTCCTGGTGGGAGACTGAGGCCATAGAATTATAACCAGGTGAGTAAGAACACATGGACAGTGATGGGAAGTTATGTCCAGTCGGGTAAGGACATGATTTTTAGGCGAAGTCATAATAAAGACTGGACGAGTAGGGCCAGGAGTTAATAAGGCTAGATACATAATGTCAAGTTCTTGGTACCATGAGGATAAAATAAAGTGATGAAGTCAATCAGATTAATGAGGTTAGCTGAGTTTGGCCAGGTTGTTAAAACCAGATGTCCAAATGCGCTCAAAAAAGGACTATTTTAGTAACCCCTGGCTGTGAAATCAACAGGGGAAATACCCAGTAGGATTAAGGGCAAGTCACCAAACCAATCAAATGATGACCTGAGGCAAAAACTAGGTGGATAAGACTGTGGGGAAGGGAAGCGGTAAAGACCAGCTGAATAACCAGATGGTAAACACCAGTAGGGTATGAAGCCAGCAGATTAAGTCATGTTGGCTGAGCGGAGGCAGCTGAAGAAACTGGGTGAGTATAGCCTTAAGCTTAATGACATGGTTAACCAAAGGTTAAGGACAGCTGTATACACCAAGCGTGAAGGCCTTGTTTGCTAAGACTAGGTGGGAAAACGTGACAGCGAATCCAATTTGTTAGGGCTGTAAGGTTAAAGCCCGTAAGGTTAAGCCAGGTGGGTGAGGCTAACGGTGTCTCACCAGAGAGGGGAGTAAAACCAGTGTTAAGGACAGGGAAGTAAGGTATCATGAGTAAGAGAAGGTGGGTCTTGACGGCAGACTGAGGCCAGCAAATTAAAGCCAGGTGGGTGAGAGTAGATGGATGATGGTGGGAACTTAGGGCCAGTTGGGTAAGGTGGGGCCTTTTAGGTCATTTAGGCCAGGAAGTTCAGCCTGGGTCAGCAAGGCCAGGAGTTTCATAGGGCCACAGGGATTAAGCTTGTTTAACATGCCATGAATGTAAGGTGATTAAGGCAGTGAGGTTAATAAGGTCTGCTAAGTAAGGAAAGGTTGTAAAAACCAGGTATGTACATCAGCTGAATAAAAGACACCAGGCCAGTCAATCAAGGGAACACAGCCAAGAATATTAAAGCCAAGTCAGTATGCCAGCTACATAATGACAGGAGACGAATACTGGGTGGGTAAGATGGTGAGACGGAGGCTAGGGGTGCAGACCAGCTGGATAAAGCTAGGTGATTAAACCCAGATGGGTATGAGGCCAGCAGATCAAGTCATGCTGGTTGGGGCCAGGAAGGTGAATACAGCAGGTGAGTAAGCATGAGTTTTACTAAGCCCAGGTGGTTAAGACCAGGTGAAAAAGGGCAATAGGTGCTGGCCAGAAGAGCGAAACCCAGGGACTGTCCCGTGAGTTATGACCCCAGCTTAAGGCCAGTGGGGCAGAGGCAGGCGAGCAAGACCAGAGACTGAGAATAATTGTGAAGGCCAACTGGTTCAGCCTGTTAGTTGCATAATCTGCTTGGTAAGGACATGAGGCTAATGACATTAGGGCAAGGCCAGGTTACCAGGTATTTAGGCTGGGTGTATAAGGCTTGCAAAGTAATACTGGATGATTACTGCCAGGACATTAATGAAGCAGTTGTGTAAATCTAGGTTGGTAAAACCATGAGGTTAAACCAGGTCAGGAAGCCAGGCAATTTAAAAGGCTAAGGGGATAAGTTAAAGCCTACTGAGTATAAAGGGAGGTGGGTAACTCTTGTGTGGTAATCCTAAGAGGCTACAGTTAGGCAGATTAGGTCAGGAGGTTAAGGCCATGTAAGTTAGAATGAAAGGTTAAGACCAGGTGGGAAGGCCAGGTAGGTAGTGTAGGTTGGTAATCTAGGTTGGAAAGGCCATAAGGTTAAAGTCAAATGGGTGAATCTAGATGAGTAATACAAGGTGTATGAGTCTGGGGGAAAGTTGTTGGGGGTACGGGGGTAAATCCAGGGAATCAGGGTAGGGGCATAAGTCCAGGGAAGTAAACCTGTGGGGGTAATTTCAGGGGGGTAATGCCAGGAGTGTATGGCCTGGTAGATAAAACCAGAAAGTTAAGGACCAAGTGTGAAGGCCACGTAGGTAACATGGTGAGTAAGACTAATGTTAACCTACAGTCTTAAAGACTAGTAGGAAAACTAAATTGCTAATATAGGTTGTTAGGCCATGTGGTTAAGGCCTTTAGGCTTAGGACAGGTGGGGAAGGCTAATAGGGTCTGGCCAGGGCCCGAAGATGACCTGAGTAAGACCACGTGTAAGGGGCAGGGGAGTAAGGCCCCATGAGCAAGAGTAGAGATGGAAGCCAGCAAAATAAAGCTAGGTGGGTAACTACAGGTGGATAATGGCAGGAACTTCTGGCCATGTGGGTAAGGCCAGGAAGTTTAGGCCAGGAAATTAAGACTGGGTAAGTAAGGTTGGAGTTTAATAAGGCCAGATAGATAATGCCATGTTCATAATACCATGAGGACAAGAAAAGGTGATGAAGGCAATGAGCTTGATAAGCTAAAACCAGCTGTTTAAATCCAGCTGAAGAAAACACTATTTGGGTAACCCCAGGCCAGGACATCTATGGGTGAACCACCCAGTAGGATTAAGGGCAAGTTGTGAAACTAGCCAAATGATGACCTGAGGCTATAGTAAAGGGAAGGCAAGGAGGTGAAGACCAGCTGAATAAAACCAGGTGGTGAACACCAGAAGGGTATACTGCCAGCAGATTAAGTCATGCTGGCTGGCTGATGCCAGGGAGTTCAATACATCAGTTGAGTTTGGTTATAAGGCTAATGAGGTCAGGTGAAGACGACATAGTGGCTAAAGCCAGGAGGTGAACAAGGCCAAGTGGGTAAGACCAGGTCAGTAAGGCCACGTGGTACCATCAAAGGTGAATGCTGGGAAAGAGGATAGAGGATAATGACAGTAAGGCTGGGAGAGGTGTTTAAGAGTAATTGTGGGCAGGGACCAGTGGCTCGTGCCTGTAATCTCAGCACTTCGGGAGGTGAGTGGATTACTTGAGGTCAGGATATCAAGACCAGGCTGGCCAACACAGTGAAACCCTGTCTCTACTAGACGTACAAAAATTAGCCATAAATAGTGCTATACACCTGTAATCCCAGCTACTTTGGAGGCTGAGACGTAAGAATCACTTCAATACAGGAAGGGGAGGTTGCAGTGAGCTGAGATAGTGCCACCACACTCCAGTCTAGGGAATGGAGCAAGACACCGTCTCAAAAAACAGACTAACTGTGAAGGTAACAGGGTAAGGCTTGGTTGGTAAGATCAGTTTGGCTAGTCTGGTTGGTAAGGACATGAGGGGTAAAGGCCAGATGTGTAAGCCAGGTGCATAAGCTCAGGGGATTGCTACTGAATGAGTAAGGTCAGGAGGTTCATAAGGCATTTGGGTGAATCTAAGTTGGTTAAAAACTGAGGTTAAGACCAGGTCAGGAAGCCAAGTGATTGAACAGGCTGGGGGGGGGTAACACTAGTAAGTTAAGGCCTCCTTGACAGAGCTCCTAGGTGGCTGCCTTCACTGGACGTATCCCCCTGCTAAGAGGTTAAAACTAGGCAGATTAGGTCAGGCTGTTAAGGCCATGTGAGTTAGAATGAAAGGTGAAGGCCAGGGGGAATGCCAGGTTAGTAAGCTATCTTGGTCATCCAGGTTGGTGAGGCCATGAGGTTAATGCCAGGTGAGTAAGTTCAGGTGGCTGATGCAAGGTGTCTTAAGGCCAAGGGTTGGGGAGCAATGGGAAATCCAGAGAATAGGAGCAAGGGGATATGTCCAGAGAAGTACACCTAGGGAGGTAAATTCAGTGGTTTAAGGCCCAGTAGATGAAACCAGAAGGCCAGGGACTATTGTGTTAACGAAGTGTGAAGGCCATGTGGGTCATGTGTGGTTGGTAAGACTAGGTGGAAAAGCTAGGTGGCGAATCCAGGTTGTTAAGTCCATGAGGTGAAGGCCCATAAGTATTAGGCCAGGTGGGGAAGCTAATGGGGTATGTCCAGGGCCCTAAAATGAGGGGGGTAAGACCATGGATTAACAGCAGTGCACTAAGGCCTCGCAGGCAAGATCACGTGGGTCTTGACCAGAGATCAAGGCCAGAAAATTGAAGCCAGGTGGGCAAGAACAGGTGAATAATGGTGAGTGGGAAGTAATAGCCAGGTGAGTAAGAGAAAGAGTTTTAGACCAGGAAATTAAGACTTCTCAGAATGTCCAGGAATTTAATAAAGCAAGATAGATAAACACCAGATTGCTGGTATCAGGAAGAGGAGATACGGTGATAAAGCCAATGAGCTTGCGAAATTCTGCTGAGTGCAGTCAGGTTGAAAACCAAGTGTTGAGATCCAGCTGAATAGTAGACTATTCCCAGGCTTGGAAATCAATGAGAAAAATATCCAGTTGGATTAAGCACAATTCTCCAAGCCAGAAAAATGATGACCCAAGGCTAACAGCAGGTGAGTGGGCAAGAGGTGTGGGGAAGGCGACAAGGAAGGTGAAGGCCAGCAGAATAAAACTAGGTGGTAAACACCAGGTAAGTATGAGGCCAGTAGATTATGTCTTGCTGGGTAAGGCCAAGCATGTGAAGAGGGCAGGTGAGTATGACCCTAAGGTTAATGAGGTCAGATGGGGAAGGCCTATTGGGTAAGGTTAGGCAAATACAGCCACTGGGAGTGCTGCCAGGTGAAGACCCCTGGAAAGAAAAGCCAAAGGCCGGGACAGAGCATAATGACACCAGGTTAAGGCCAGTAGGGCTGGGACAGTTGAGGAAGGCTAGAAGCTTGAGAGTAATCGCGAAGGACAACTCGGTAAGCTGGAGGGGTAAGATCAGCTGGGTGATTCGGGTTGGTAAAGATGGGTCATTAATAGCACAGGGGTAAGGGCAGGTGAGTATGCTAGGTGCATGAGGCCAGGAGATTCATAGTGGATGAGAAAGGCCAGGGGGTTCCTAAAACAGGTGGCTAAATCTAAGTTGCCAAAACTGTGAGGTTAAGACTGCATCAAAAAGCCAAGTGATTGAAACGTCTGGGTGGCTTAGGCCAGTAAGTTAAGACCTTCCTGAATAGAGCTAGCTGGCTAACTCCACCTGGGTAATGCCAAGACGTTAATACTAGGCAAACTAGGTGAGGAGGTTAAGGCAATGTGAGTTAGAATGAAACGCTGAGGAGAGGTGGCAAGGCCAGGTTGGTAAGCTGTGTTGCTCATCCAGATTGGGAAGGTCGTGAGGTTAAGGCCAGGTCGGTAATGCAAGATGTCTAATTATGGGGCTGGGGCTGGGGCTGGAGCTGGGGCATGGAGTTGGGGGTAGAAGGTGGGGGAAAAGGGCAGGGAGATGATGAAACCAGGGGAGAAAACCTAGGGAAGTAAATCCAGGTCCTTAAGTCTTGTTAGATTAAAAACTAAATAAATGAGTAAGGCAGAGGGTAATTGCATAAATGAAGGTTGGGGGCCATGTGGGTCACATATGATCAGTAAGACTAGTTGAGAAAACTAGCAGGCTAACCCAGGTTGTTAAGGTCATGAGTGTTAAGCCAGGTGGGACAGGCTAATGGGATCTGACCAAGGTTGTAACATGAGGTGGACAAGGCCAGGGAGCAAGGGCAGAAGAGCACTGGCAGGAGCTTCATAAGGCAGGTGGGTCAATCTTAGTGGGTAAAACCAGCTGGATTTTGAAGGGAGATTGAGGCCAGCAAATTACAACCAGGTGAGTAAGAACAGGTAGACATGGCAGGAAGTTATGGCCAGTTGGGTAGGGGCAGAATTTTTAGGTTGAGTCATGAAGACTGGGTGAGAAAGGCCAGGAGGTTAATAAAGCCAGATGGATAATGTCAGCTCTTGGAACACATTTTGGAGGATGAGAGGGGACTACTGTACCTGTGAGGGGATCAGCTCCTCATCTTCAGCTTCCTCTGCTTCTCACGGGGATGCTCCATCTCTGAACATTGCCTGGGTGAGTATCTGTGAAGTTCTTAGTTCGGCACGTGACCATTGTTTCAAGTTAGTGCCCCTCATCATGGTCCACTGGAGTAACTTACCAGCATGGGACTAACTTACCTGCATGCTGGACAAACAAAATAGTAGCTGTCAAAGGACAGCTGCCTTCTCACTTGCTCAGTGTCAAGGCTGTGCCAGACCCCAGGTCCCCTGAAGATCATTGCTCCCCATGACAACCCCATTTCATAACTCTGTAAGAGGCTCATTTTGCTACTGACTTCTTTCTTCATCATGGCAACTTATGAATGAAGGAACACTTTGTAAACTGCACATGGTCAGGGACTGCAGGTAGGAGGCCTTCCCTGCCTTGGATAGGGAATTGGCTTTACTCATTGGCGGAGACAGGTGGAGCCGAGGCTGCTCCTCATCCCTGTGGCAGCAGAACATGTAGAACATTCAGAAGACACCTCAGAAACAGATCTGTTTATTCCCTGGTGCTGATCCTGCCTCAGTGAAACCCAGCAAGTTAAGCCCCATCACAGAGGGACAATGCCTGAGGATGCAGCGCACCCACACACAGCCCAGACAGAATACAGTGATACCTGCTGCTGTACTCACGTTTATAAATCCCATTATGTTGTTGCTCACAGCAATCAGTCGCAGCCCTGGAAGGACGTCCTATTACTGCCATCTTTTTTTAAAAAAATGCACAAGTGACCACAATTCTCATAACCCTGAAGTTGCATTCATTGCCCACACAACAGGTGCAAACCCTTAAGCAAGAGACTGTGCAGAAAGGAGACGGTGCCCCGCCCACCCTGCCTCCACTGCTCCCCCTCCAGCTTCCCCTCCCAGCCACTCAACACCCTGGCCACATGGCCCTGTGGTGACTGTGCCTGTGTGCTCAGTTCAGGAGACTCTTTCTCTGGGGATCCACAGGGTCCCAAGGAGGGCACTGATGAGAAAAGGTGTGAAGACAGTCCATTACTCTGGAAAGTCCCTGTGTGAAAGGAAAGGTGGGGTCAGCACACAGGTAGAAGGGCAGTCAGGTTAGGAACAAACCCAGAACACCTCGGTGCGGCCTGCGAGAGCCTCCCAGTTCTGCTCACCACTCCCAGCTTGACTCTTCTCACATTTTCTAATTTACTGTACACTTTACTTATTCTTTATTGCCTGTATCCCCCACTGAAGTATAAGCTCTGTAAGGGCAGGAATTTTGCAATAAAAGTGCTGAAGCGAGTGCCCTTCAGTCTAGACTAAACAGGTCCAGGAGTGGCAAGGGAGAGGCAAGCAGAGGGTGGAAAAAACTTCTTAAAGGGCTGCTCCATAAATAAATCAGGCTTGAGAGTCCTCCCGTCCTCATCACACGTACTCAGGTAAGCCACTTTGGCAAAAAAACAGCCAAAGGTGATTGTAAACAAATCAATGTGATTGAGTTTTAACATGAAATTAACATTCCAATAAAAAACTACAGATAAGAACAGCAGGTGGGGGGATGTGGCCCCCAGGCAGTAACTTCCTAGCTGAAATGCACGTGATGCTCCAGCACAGCAGTAAGAAAACATCAAGATGGGGGCGCCAAGTAACAGTATGGGAGAGGAGAGGTTTTACTAAGTATAATAATGACACAAAAATCTGAAAATGAGGCCACAGAACAAGAACATTACAACCAACCTCATTTGCAGATATTTGTTACCAGGCACCATGAAAACATCTACTAATGGTGCACTGGAGTCAAAGCCACACATGGACATGATAGAAACCTGCACATATTACTGGACACACTACCTCAGCGATGGACTTGATGAGGTTAACACCCACGCTAATGGCAAAGGAAAGTTTTTACCCACTCGTTCATCTCAGCTCCATAACCAGCGCCATGATTAACTAGTCAAAGGGCAGAAGCACTGAGACAGGCCGGAATGCTGAAGCCACCTGGTGGCGGCTGCACCAGTTCCACAAGGAAACAGAAAGACACAAATTCACCACTCTACCCCCATGAACATCAGTATAAAAAATATTATACGAATATCTTTTCTGTACATGACCAATAATGTGGTAGATCAACAAATCATTTTCACAACAGCCATTCAAATGCAAAATACCCAGGAATAATTGTAATACTAAAAAACTATGCAAAGCCAAGGGGAAAGCTACCTACCTTCACTGAGGGACACATTTAATGACTAGAGGAAACATATCCCATGTTATAAAGCAGAAAATAATACTACAAATTAAAATGCATAATGCACTTTTAATCAATACATAAGTTTGGGTGTGATTTTAAGAAGATGAGTAACAGATTTGAGGCATAAAGCATATGCATTTTAATTTGTAACACTAATACTGCAAATTAAAATGCATAATACATGCACTTTTTATCAATACAAGTTTTGAGTGTGATTTTAAGGAGCTGAGAAACAGATTTGGGGCTGGGTAAAGTAGCTTGCACCTGTAATCCCAGCACTTTGGGAGGCTGAGGTGGGCAGATCATTTGAAGTCAGCAGTTTGAGTAGCCTGACCAACATAGCAAAACCCCGTCTCTACTAAAAATACAAAAATTAGCTGGGTGTGGTGCCATACGCCTGTAGTTCCATCTACTCAGGAGGCTGAGGCAGGAGAACCGCTGAAACCAGGGAGATAGAGGTGGCAGTAAGCTGAGATTGTGCCACTGCCCTCCAGCCTGGGCCACAGAGTGAGATTCCATGTCAAGGAAAGAAAAAACAAAACAGATGTTGGAAAGCCCCGGAAAGGAGACCGACCAACCCTACAAATACAACCGCCTCATCATTGGGAACCTGATGCCAGTGCCTCAGTTGTTTGTGACACCCTGGAGCACCGGCCCACTTTGCCACAGCATTCAGACAGTCTCTGCTTAACCTATTCTTGCAACTCCTATGTAGGCTCTTAAGACACTCTCTCAGACTTCAGAATGAATACAGCCCACAGACAAGAAACATCTTTCTTCTATCGGGCCATGGACCCAGGCAGTTCCAACATGAGGCTCTTGGAGGGGAGATTTGTTCTGGGGCTCAGCTGTGAGAGCCTCAGCCTAGAGTGGCCAGTAGCCCCTTTGGCACCTGAGGAAAGCATTCCTCAAAGAAATCCCACTCCCACAGGTAAGGTGTGGAGACCTCGAGGATGGCCCAACTATCCTGCCATCAGAATTCATGGCCTCATCTAAAGCCCTCCCTTTGTGAGAGCTGATCTACTGACTTGCTTCTAACTATGGGGTCTGGCAGAAGTGAGATCAGGTCTCAAGAAATAGACCATGACTCCTGTGTTACTGGTGTATGCTCACATTATCTGAGGAAGCCAGCTATCATAATGTGAGCTGCCCTATGGGGGGGCATCCACATGGCAAGGAACTGAGGGAGACTCCAGCCACATGCCCACTACACACTGAATCCTGCCAGGAAACCTGGGGAGCTCAGAGGTGAAACCCCACATAGACCAAAGGAACAGAATCAAGGGACCAGAAATACAGCCACGCATTTAAAGCCATCTAAGTTGGAGAAAGGTGGCAAAAGCACACAATGGGGAAAGGACAGTCTCTTCATAAGTGGTGTTGGGAAAACTGGACATCCACATGCAGAATGAAATAAACCCTTATCACACACCATACACAAAAATGGAATCAAAATAGATTCAACACTTAAAAGTAAGACCTGTTTGTGACCAGCTTGGCCAACGTGGTGAAACCCCATATCTACTAAAAACACAAAAATTAGCTGGGCATGGTGGCACACGCCTGTAATCCCAGCTACTTGGAAAGCTGAGGCAGGAGAATCACTTGAACCTGGGAGACAGAGCGTACTGTAAGCCGAGATCACACCACTGCACTCCAGCCTGGGTGACAGAGCAAGACTTTGTCTCAATAAAATAAAATATCCAACAGGCAATGAAAAAATACCCAAGCAGACAGGAAGGAAAAGTCATGACCAAAAAGCACAACCACAGAAACACACATGGGGTCGCCAGGAGTAACCCTAAAAAATCTATCATTAATATGTCCAAGATGTTAAAGCTCAAAGTTGAGAATTTCAACAAAGGAACTAAAAACCATAAAAGACATCTAAAGGAAGTTCCGGAGGAAGACAAAATAATACATTAACTGTACAGTAAATCTTCACTTAATAGAAACTGTGTCTTTAAGCAAGCCTATAAATAACAAAGGAATCTTAACATAGGCTAATTAATATAAACCAGAGTTAAATTCCTTCAGCATATTTCTGATCACAAAATATCAGCAAACTTCTAAAGAAAGATTAAAAACATTTTTTTTGAAGAAAAGTGAAGGCAGATTAAAAACATTTCTAACATTATACGTTGAAATAAATGTGAGCTACATATCCACAGAATATTAATAAAAACAAGGCAACTACCAAAATTTTGTGAATGAGTGTGTGATGGTGATTGTAGCGGTGATAGGCTGGGCATGGTGGTTCAGGCCTGCAATCCCAGCACTTTGGGAGGCCGAAGTGTGTGGATCACCTGAGGTCAGGAGTTCAAGACCAGCCTGACCAATATGGTGAAACTCCATCTCTATTAAAAATACAAAAATTAGCCAGGCATGGTGGCACACCTATAGTCCCAGCTACTGGGGAGGCTGAGACAGGAGAAGTGCTTGAACGCAGGAGGTGGAGGCTGCAGTGATCCAAGACTGTGCCACTGCACTCCAGCCTGGGTAACAGAGCAAGACTCCATCTCAAAGAAAATATTCATAAATACGAAATAAATGTTTATAAATCCACAATTGGAGGGAGCACCTCCTACTACACCATACAGTCACGATCACAAATACGATGACTGGATGCTTTCAAACTACATCATTTATTGTCATACAATTGTATAATTATCTTATGTTTTAGAAATTTTTATTTGATGGTAATTTGTTTTTATTTGATTTCCAACCTGCTTATTTCACTTCACGGTCTCAGGTAGCCAGAGCCTATTCCAGTGGCTCATGGCACAAGGCACAAAGCGATCCTGGCCAACACACCGTCCCATAGCAGGGCTCTCTCACATATGCCCACCCTCACTGAGACTGTGACCACAGACCCAGCAATTCACCTCAGGAGTGCAGCGTAGGATGTGGGAGGAAACTTGAGTACCAAAAGAAAACTTGCAGACAGGCCGGGCGCAGTGGCTCACACCTATAATCCCAACACTTTGGGAGGCCGAGGTGGGTGGATCATGAGGTCAAGAGATCCAGACCATCCTAGTCAACATGGTGAAACCCCGTCTCTACTAAAAATACAAAAATTAGCTGGGCAAGGTGGCGCGTGCCTGTAGTCCCAGCTACTCGGGAGGCTGAGGCAGGAGAATTGCTTGAACCCAGGAGGCGGAGGTTGCAGTGAGCCGAGATTATGCCATTGCGCTCCAGCCTGGGTAACGAGCGTAACTCTGTCTCAAAAAAAAAAGGAAAAGAAAACTTGCAGACAAAGGGAGAAAATGCAAACAAAACCCAGACAGTGGCTGAACAGCTGATTTTTCTCATCAGTGTTATAACTAAGTTATTTGAGGACCTGCTGTACATGAGACAAAGCCAGAGAAAATATCCAGGTTTCAGGAGTTCAAGATTAGCCTAAGGCAAAGAATGAGATGCAGTCTCTGTAAAAATAGTTTTTTAGGCCAGCCGCAGTGGCTCAAGCCTGTAATTCCAGCCCTCAGGGAGGCCAAGGTGGGCAGATCACCTGAGGTCTGGAGTTTAAGACCAGCCTGGCCAACACAGTGTAACCTTGTCTCTACTAAAATGTACCAAAATTAGCCAGACATGGTTGCAGGTGCCTGTTATCCCAGCTACTCGAGAGGCTGCAATAGAAGAATTGCTTGAACCCAGGAGGTGGAGGTTGCAGTGAGCCACTGCACTCCGGCCTGGGCGACAAAGGGAGACTTTGTCTCAAAAAAAAAGAAAAAAATATATAAGGTGCACAGATAATGTAAAAAGCCCTAACAAGTGTATAATTTGAATGGAAGAAAAAAAAAGAGACTAGTGCAGAAGCAATATTCCAATAGAAATAAGCAGATCAATAACCTCTTCATCAAAAGAAAACCTTAAAAATTTTTTAAAAGCCAGAGACAGGGAGCACATACTTGGAATACATAGACATGATCCAGGTCCAAAATAAGACAGGCCCTACAAATCACCACACAAAGGCAAACAGCACCCCACCCCCCTTTTTAAAGAGATGTGATCTGTTGCCCAGGCAATGGGGGCAACATGAGGTCTATGAAGTGTTGACCAGCTGGTCACAAACTACTCGTGGCCTCAAGCTATCACCGCAAGGCAGCAGCCTTGCTGCCCTGCCAAACAACCAATTCTTTTAAGTGGACAAGTACCTCTAACAGGCATCTGACAACAAAGGTTATTTGAAAACCAGCAAGCACAAGAAAAAGTGCTCAACATGCTTAATCACCATGAAAAATCAAAACCCCGATGTAACCAATGCACACCAAATAAAAAGGCACATGCAGGTAACAGGAGCAGGAGAAGGGCCCCTCATGCTGCGTGCTCTGGAAAACCATTGGGCATGAGGGGTAGACCCCATGGACTCACCACTTGCCCTACCACCCCACTGTGCCACCCTGTTAAACACTCAATGGGAGCACAAACAGATGTACACCAAAGCCTGTGACAAGGTGTTCAAAACTAGTTTGTCATTATTGCTAAAGATGGAAAATAACCAAACTCAACTTTAACAATAGAAGAACAGACCAGGCGCGGTGGCTCATGCCTGTAATCCCAGCACTTTGGGAGGCACCACTGCACTCCAGCCTGGTGCAGAGTGAGACTCCGTCTCAAACAAACAAACAAAAAACAGTAGAACAGATAAAGGAGGCCCATTCAGTGAGCAAAGTATTGCTGTTGTAAGCATAAAACTTCTCATAGGCTTGACATTGAGCCTGAGAAGCAGAGGGAGGGCACTGCCCAGGATGGTCTTGTATGGTTTGTAGCATCATCTGGATGGTAGAGACACAAGTGCACAAGGCTTTTAAAAATCACTGAGCTCTATACTTAATAGCTGTGCACTCTGTAGTATACGATCATTCATATTCAGGTTGTATCAGTCACAAGAATCCTTGAGAGAAATAGACAAATATCCACAAAAGCAATAATAACCAATGCAAAAATACAATGGGGAAAAACTCACTGATAACAGCACTTAAACTATATATGTATATAATTACCTATAAACTTACATGCAAGTTCAACGTTTATAAAATATTAAAACTTTCCTGAATATTGGCTGGGCACGGTGGCTCACACCTGTAATCCCAGCACTTTGGGAGGCTGAGGCAGGTGGATCACAAAGTCAAGAGATCGAGACCATCCTGGTCAACATTGTGAAACCCCATCTCTACTAAAAATACAAAAATTAGCTGGGCAAGGTGGTGCATGCCTGTAGTCCCAGCTACTCAGGAGGCTGAGGCAGGAGAATTGCCTGAACCCAGGAGGCGGAGGTTGCTGTGACCGAGATTGTGCCATTGCACTCCAGCCTGGGTAACAAGAGTGAAACTCCGTCTCAAAAAAAAAAAACAAAAAACAAAAAACACACAAAACTTTCCTGAATATCATTATTTTTAGAACTAAAGAAAAACTGTACAAGAATGGACAGTCAGACCAGGCTTTGGATAAGAACCGTTAAGTCAATTAAAACACAAATGCCTCCTAGGGGATAATACCTATTTTATAAAAGACCCTAAGTTGTGAACACACAAGCCACTGCATTCCATTCCTTTCATACTGAGAGAAATACAAAGGAAAACCTCCACCGATGGACCTGCAGAGATGTGAGCAGAGACAAACCTGGCTCTGGTGCCCGGCGCCTGCCCAACCCTCCCTGTCCTCCCCTTTGGTGACCCTGTAACTCCACCTCCAAGAAGCTGGCAAGAGGAGCTATGATGTAGCCCCATTCTCCCACTTTCTCTCCTGTCGACCAAGAAACACCTGGTGCTTTGTCGGGTCTATGAGCTGGGCAGCTCATTTCTCTTGCAGGCTTGAAACCAAGCTGGGGCCGTGAACATTCCCAGGCACTAAACAAAGATGTTAGAATTTTTACCCAAAATGCAGAAAGAGGCTTGCACTGGCCCTGAGCCAAATTCTTGAATCTTTCCTGTAAACTCCATACCATGACAACCTTGATAGGGACATACCTAAGCAGAACATCCTTTTCTCTCGGTGCCTAGCCAAGCATAGGCTACACCACCAGATAAGTTCCCTTAATGAACACTTTGGACCAACCACCCTGGCGCTTGGTGCTTCCTTCTTTGGAGTCTCAACAAGTCCCATTTTCAAAGAGATTAACGCACTCCCATGTGGGAATTCCTCTGCCAACAATTTTAGGGCAACCCCAGCTGGAGGTTCAGCCTGAGGAAATGAGAGCCAAACCCAATTCTAGTATATTCATCACAGATGTGATTAAATAAAGGCAAACAACCTAGATGTCTCTTTGGGCTGATCTACCAAAGCACCAAAGCCATGGTGACTTACAAACAACATTATTTCTCACCGTTCTGGAGAGAAGAAGTCAGAGATCAGGGCCCGCTTTCTGGTTGCTGAGGCTGGCTCCTCGTTGAGTCCTCACCAGGTAGAATGAGAACAAACTCACGCTGGGACCTCCTTTAAGACAATGTATCTCCTTGCGGCGGCTCTGCCCTCAGGATCTTATCCATTCCTAATAACCTCCCAAAGGCCCCACCTCCTAACACCACCCGGTTAGAAGGATAGGGTTTCATTCTGTAAATTACATTCAGTTCACATCCCATCAACAGGATGGATTAAATGAGGGTACATCCAAATAGCATACCCACACAACCAATGAAAAATAATTTAGAACCTGATACAAACAAACTCTGCCAACATTGCGATAACAGGGAGGCTCCGAACACCGCCTATGTGACAATAATAATGAATTATTATTGTTAACTGTTTGGGTTTTTTTTAAGTTCTCTTTGAGGCCAGGTGGGATGGCTTACGCCTGTAATCCCAGCACTTTGGGAGGCCAAGGTGGGTGGATCACCTGAGGTCAGGAGAGTGAGACCAGCCTGGCCAACAGGGCAAAACTCCATCTCTACTAAAAATACAAAAAATTAGCTGAGCGTGGTGGCAGGTGCCTGTAATCCCAGTTACTTGGGAGGCTGAGGCAGGAGAATTACTTAAACCTGGGAGGTGGAGGTTGCAGTGAGCTGAGATCTCACCATTGTACTCTAGCCTGGGCAACAGAGCAAGACTCTGTCTCAAAAAAAAAAAAAAAAAAAAGTTCTCTTTGAAAGATACAAACTAGAATATTAATGACTATTAGTGAAATGATTACCCTGGCCATGCACAGACAGTTATCTAAGACAGCAATAGGGATGAAGGGCATCAGCACAATCTCTTTTCTTTTGTGTTCCTCTGAACTGTTTCACAAAAGCTTCTCCACTCACCCCCTCCACTCCCCAGAAGGAGTCTCACTCTGTCACCCAGGCTGGAGTGCATTGGAACAATTTCTGTTCACTGCAACCTCTGCCTCCCAGGTTCAAGTAATTCTCCTGCCTCAGCCTGCCAAATAGTTGGGATTACAGGTGCCCATCCCCATGCCCACCTAATTTTTGTATTTTTAGTAGATATAGCGTTTCACTGTGTTGGCCAGACTGGTCTCGACCTCCTGACCTTGTGATCCACCTGCCTAGGCCTCCCAAAGTGCTGGGATTACAAGCATGAGCCACCACACC
>CAUYNN010024428.1:0-21118 GCA_963574175.1 Chiropotes sagulatus
GTTGGTGGGAGTGTAAATTAGTTCAGCCATTGTGGAAGGCAGTGTGGTGATTCCTCAAGGATCTAGAAATAGAAATTCCATTTGACCCAGCAATCCCATTACTGGGTATATACCCAAAGGATTATAAATCATTCTATTATAAAGACACTTGTGCATGTATGTTCATTGCGGCACTGTTTACAATAGCAAAGACTTGGAACCAACCCAAATGCCCATCGATGATAGACTGGATGAGGAAAATGTGGCACATATACACCATGGAATACTATGCAGCCATAAAAAATGATGAGTTTGTGTCCTCTGTAGGGATACAATGAATCTGGAAACCACCATTCTCAGCAAATTAACACAGGAACAGAAAATCAAACATCGTGTGTTCTCACTCACAGGTGAGTGTTGAACAATGCGAACACATGGACACAGGAAGGGGAGCACTGCACACTGGGGTCTGTTGTGGGGGGGCTAGGGGAGGGACAGTGGGGGGTGGGCAGGTTGGGGAGGGGTAACATGGGAGAAAATGCCAAATATAGGTGATGATGAGGGATAGAGGCAGCACACCACCTTGCCATGTATGTACCTATGTAACAATCCTGCATGATCTGCACATGTACCCCAGAACCTAAAGTACAATAAAATAAAAGAATTACATAATACAACTGCAGGTATTAACAACAGAACTGACCAATCTGAGGAAAGACTCTTAGACCTAGAAGACTGGTTCCCTGAAATAACTCAGATAAAAATTTTAAAAAATAAGGAATGAATAAAACTTCCAAGAAATATGGGATCAGGTGAAGAGACCAAATCTATTACTCACTGGCATCCCTGAAAGAGAGGGACAGAAAGCAAGCAACTTGCAAAACATGTTTGAGGATATAATGCATAAAAATTTCCACAATCTTGCTAGAGAAGCTAACACTCAAATCCAGGAAATGCAGAGAATCCCTGTGTGGTACTATGTAAGATGACCATCCCCAAGACACACAGTCATCAGATTCTCTAAGTGAAAATGAAAGAAAAAATGTTAAAGGCAGCTAGACAGAAGGGCCATGTCATCTACAAAAGGAACCTCATCATGCTAACGGTGGACCTTTCAGCAAAAACCCTATAAGCCAGAAGAGATTGGGGCCTATATTCATTATTATTAAAGAAAAGAAACTCCAACCAGGAATTTCATATTCAGCCAAACTAAGCTTCATAAGCAAAGGAGAAATAAGATCCTTTTCAGCCAAGCATATGCTAAGGTAGTTTGTTACCACCAGACTGTCCTTACAATAAGTCCTAAAGGGAGTGCTAAATATGGAAAGGAAAGATCATGATCAGCCACCACAAAAACACACTTAAGTACATAGACCATTGACACTATAAAGCAACCATACAATCAAGTCTGTATAATAACCAGCCAGAAACACAATGACAGGATCAGACCTGCACAATATTAACTTTGAATGTATGTAGGTTAAATGCCCCAATTAAAAGGCAGGGAGTGGAAAGTTAGATAAAGAAGCAAGACCCAACTCTATGCTGTCTACAAGAAACCCACCTCATTTGCAAGAACACCTATAGGCTCAAAGTAAAGGGATGGAGAAAAATCTACCAAGTAAATGAAAAATAGACAAAGAGGTTTCTATTCTAATTTCAGAAAGAACAAATTTTAAACCAACAATGATCAATAAAGTCAAAGGAGGGCATTACACAATGGTAAAGGGTTCAATTCAACAAGATCTAACTATCCTAAATATATATGCACCAACACAGGAGCACTCAGATTCATAAAGTTCTTAGAGACCCACAAAGAGACTTAGTAATCACTCAATAGTAGCAGCACCAACACAAGAGCACCCAGATTCATAAAGTTCTTAAAGACCCACAAAGAGACTTAGGCAATCACACAATAAAGAGACTTCAATGCCCTACTGACAGTATTAGTTTTCTGCCTTGATCTAACAAAGATATTCAGGACCTCAACTTGATATTTGACCAAATGAGCCTAACAAACATCCACAGAGCTCTCCATCTCCAATTAACAGAATATACATTCTTCTCACCTGCACATGGTACATACTCTGAAACTGACAACACAATCAAACATAAAACAATGCTCAGAAATTTTTTTAAAAAATGAAATCAGGCCAGGAGCAGTGGCTCACACCTGTAATCCCAGCACTTTGGGAGGCCAAGGAAAGCAGATCACAAGGTTGAGAGATCAAGACCTTCCTGGCCAACATGGTGAAACCTCATCTCTACTAAAAATACAAAAATTAGCTGGGTGTAGTGGCACATGCCTGTAGTCCCAGCTACTTGAGGAGGCTGAGGCAGAAGAATCACTTGAATCTGAGAGGCAAAGTCTGCAGTGAACCGAGCCAGATTGTGCCATTGCACTCCAGCCTGGTGACAGAGCAAGGCTCCATCTCAAAAAATAAAAATAAAACTATCCACACTCTTGGACCACAGCACAATAAAATAGAAATAAATACTGATAAAATGATTTAAAATCATACAATTACATGGAAATTTTAACCAGCTGCACCAGAATGACAATTAGGTAAACACTGAAATTAAGGCAGCAATCAAGAAGCTTTTTGAAACTAATGAGAAAAAAGAAACAGCATACCAGAATCTCTGGGCCACAGCTAAAGCTGTTTTAAAAGAGTTGTTTATAGTACTAAATGGTCACATAATAAAATAAGAACAATCTCAAATTAGCAAGCTAACATCACACCTAGAGGAACTAAAGCAACAAGCGTAAACTAACCCCAAAGCCAGCAGAAGAAAAGAAATAACAAAAATCAAGGTGAACTGAAGGAAATTGAGATGTGAAAACCATACAAAAGGTCAATAAAAAGCCAGTTTTTTGAACGAATACATAAGATTGGCAGACTGCTAGCTAGACTAATAAAGAAAAAAGAGAAGATCCAAATTAACACTACAGAAGTGACAGAGGGGCCATTACCACTGACCACATAGAAACACACACACACACAAAAAAAAAAAACCCTCAGAGACTGCTATGAACACTTCTATGCACACAAACTAGAAAACCTATAGGAAATGGGTAAATTCCTGGAAACATGCAACCTCCCAAGATTGAATCAGGAAGAAATTGAATCCCTGACCAGACTAATAATGAGTTTCAAAATTGAGTCAGTAATAGAAAGCCTACCAACCAGAAAAAGTCCAGGACCAGATGAAATCACAGCCAAATTCCACCAGCTGTACAAAGAAAAGCTGATACTAGATTTACTAAAACTATTCCAAAAATTGAAAAGGAAAGTCTCCTGCCTAACTCATTCTATGAGGACAGCATCATCCTGACACCAAAACCTGGCAGAGATACAACAGAAAAAGGAAACTCCAGGCCAATATCCTTGATGAACACAAATGCAAAAATCCTTAACAGAATACCAGCAAACCAAATTCAGCAGGATATGAAAAACTATTCCACCACAATCGAGTAGTTTTTAACCCAGGGATGCAAGGTTGGTTCAACATACACAAATCAACAAATATGATTAATCATATAAATGGAACAAAAAGGACATGATCATCTCAATAGATGCATAAAGGCCTTTGATAAAATTCAACATCCCTTCATGTTAAAAACACTCAACAAACTAGGCATTGAAGGAATATAGCTCAAAATAACAAGAGCTGCCTATGATAAACCCACAGCCAATGTCATACTAAATGGGTAAAAGCTCAAAGCATTCCCCTTGAGAACCAAAACAAGACAAGAATACCCACTCTCATCACTCCTGTTCAACATAGTACTGGAAGTCCTGGCCAGAACAATAATGCAAGAGAAAAATATAAGGCATCCAAATAGGAAGAGAAGAAGGCAAACTATCTGTTTGTAGATGACATGATTTTATACCTAGAAAGCCCATAGTCTTGCCCAAAAGTTCCTTGATGTAACAACTTCAGCAAAGTTTGAGAATATACAAATAATAATAATAAATGTACAAAACCAGTAGCATTCCTATACAACAACATTCAACCTAAAATCCAAATCAAAAGCAAAATCCCATTCACAGTAGCCACAAAAAGAATGCCTAGGAATGCAGCTAACTAAGGACATGAAAGATCTCTCCAACAAGAATTACAAAACACTACTCAAAGAAATCAGAGACAACACAAACAAGTAAAAAAACAGTTCATGCTCATGGATAGGAAGAATCAGTATTGTTAAAATGGCTATACTGCCCTAAGCAATTTAAAGATTTAATACTATTTCTATCAAACTACAAATGAGTTTCATCACAGAATCAAAAGTATTTTAAGATTCATGTGGAACCAAAAAAAAATAAAGTACTTAAATAGTGCAGAAACAAAAAAAAAGTGGAGGCATGATGTTACATAATTTTAAACTATACTACAAGACTACAGATACAGAAACTAATGGAGCAGAATAGAGAGCCCAGAAATAATGCCACACACCTACAACCATTTGATCTTCCACAAAGAGAAATACAAGTCAGTGACACAATGAGACACCATCACATACTAGTCAGAATGGCTATTACTAAAAAGTCAAAAAAATAACAGATGTTGTCAGGGTTTTGGAGAAAGGGGTGCTGGTGAGAATGTAAATTAGTTCAGCCATTGTAGAATGCAATGTGGCAAGTTCTCAAATAACTTGAAATAGATTTACCATTTGACCCAACAATCTCACTGTTGGGTATATACCCCAAGGGATGTAAATCATTCTGCCATAAACATACATCCACGTGTATGTTCATCACAGCACTATTCACAATAGCAATTGCATAGAATCAATCTGAATGCCTATCAATGGTAGACTCGATAAAGAAAATGTGGTACATATACATCAAGGAATTCTACAGTTATACAAAAATAATGAGATCATGTCCTTTTCAGCAACATGGATGGAGCTGTAGGCCATTTTCCTAAGTGAGTTAACACAGGAAAAGAAAACCAAATGCCACATTTTTTCACTTACAAACGGGAGCTAAACATTGAGTACACATGGACACAAAGAAGGGAACAACAGACATTGTGCCTACTTGAGGGTGAAGTGTGGGAAGAGGGTGAGGAAAATCTACCTGTTGATTACTATGCTTAACACTGGGGAGATGAAATGCTCTATACACCAAATTCTGACAACACATAATTCACCTACTATATAAGAAACCTGCACAGGTACCCTGAAACTAAAAGTTAAAAAATAAAATAAGGTTATATGCCTACCTCTGCCATGATCACTCAGAAAACTCTGGGAATGCTTTTCTCTCTGATAAATAAAACTAGAAGGTGAAAATACTTTATATTTATTAAAATTCTATTCTAGGCCAGACATACTCTGTGAATTATCTTGGTTAGTTCCTTCAGCAGAGATTAAAAGTAGATATTCTGTTCTTCCTTATTAAAATGAGAGAAAGAAGGAAGAGTAGTAGATAGGAGGCAGAACAAAGTTGCAGCTCCTACTCAGAGGGACAGAGCAGCATGTGGAGACCCACATTGCGAACTTTTTCTTCAAGAACTATCACAGGAACATACCAGGAAAGCCGAGAGAATCCACAGACACTTTGAAGGTGATAGATTGCCACTGCAAGCTCCATAGGACAACCAAGTAACTGTGAGTCGGCTTGCTTTCTCGGCTGGGAGGCTTGTATCCTGTGGCAAGTTGTCAGCCCTGCTCATCAGCTGCCCAGAAATAAACTCAGTGCTTCTGGGTGGGGCTGGGAGCATGGGCTGAGAGGGAGTCAGGTGAGGTCTGTGGCTGACAGCTTTTCCCCACTTCCCTGACAACCTGTGTGATGCAGAAGAGACAGCCATAATCGCCCCAGGAACGTAATTGAACTGGCCCATGAACCACATCCCCATCTGCCACAGCAGCCACAGCAAGCTCTGCCCAAGAAGAGTCTAGCTCAGACATACCTAACCCTGCTCCCACCTGATGGTCTTTCTCTACCCACCCTGGTAGCTGAAGACAAAGAACATAATCTTTTGGGAGATCTATGACCCTGCCTACTACCTGAGAAACCTGAATTCTTATCCAAAGGTGACCCTAGGGCAAGCTTGTATCCTCCCTATACAATCACAGCTGATGTGCTCTTGAAAGTGCCACCTCCTTACTGGAGGCCACCCAACACAAAACGAGCACACATAAAAATACAACTAAAGACCCTCACAGAGTCCACTTCATTCCCCTCCTACCTCTACCAGAATGGGTGCTGGTAACCAAGGCTGAGAGACCTGAAGATGAATCACATCACAAGACTCTTCATAGACACTCCCCAGTAGCAGCCCAAAGCCCAGTAGCTCCACTGAGTAGCTAGATCCAGAAGAGAAATAACAATCACTGCAGTCTAGGGTCTCAGGAAGCCCATCCCTAGGGCAAAGGGGAGAGCACCAGATAAAAAGAGGACCCCTGTGGGACACAAGAATCTCAACAGCAGCCCTTGAGTCCCAGATCTTCCCTCTGACATAGTCTACCCAAATGAGAAGGAACCAGAAAAACAATTCTGGTAATATGACAAAACAAGGTTCTTTAACATCCCCAAAAAGATCACACTAGCTCACTAGCAATAGATCCAAAAACCAAGATGAAATCTCTGAATTGCCAGAAAAAGAATTCAGAAGGTTGATTATTAAGCCAATCAAAGAGGCACCAGAGAAAGGTGAAGTCCAACTTTAAGAAATCAAAAAAAATGATATACAGGATATGAATGGAAACATCTCCAGTGAAATAGCATAAATAAAAAAAATAACTTTTGAAAATCAAGCACACACTTAGAGAAATCCAAGATGTACTGGAAAGTCTCAGCAATAGAATTGATCAAGTAGAAGAAAGAACTTCCGAGCTCAAAGACAAGGCTTTTGAATTAACTCATTATGACAAAGACAAAGAACAAAGAATTTTTAAAAATTAACAAAGTTGGCTGGGCACGGTGGCTCACACCTGTAATCCCAGCACTTTGGGAGGCTGAGGTGGGTGGATCATGAGGTCAGGAGTTTAAGACCAGACTTGCCAACATGGTGAAACCCCATCTCTACTAAAAAATACAAAAATTAGCTGGGCATAGTGGCTTGTGCCTGTAATCCCAGCTACTTAGGAGGCTGAGGTAGGAGAATTGCTTGAGCCAGGACCAGAGAGGCAGAGGTTGCAGTGAGCCGAGACCATGCTACTGCACTCCAGCCTGGGCTACAGAGTGAGAATCCATCTCAAAAAAAATAATAAAAAATAACAAAGCCTCCAAAAAATTTGGGATTATGTTAAACAACCAAACCTAAGAATAATTTGTGTTCCCAAGGAAGAAGATAAATCTAAAAGTTTGGAAAACATATTTGAAGGAATAACTCAGAAAAACTCTGGTCTTGCTAGAGGTCTAGATGTTCAAACACAAGCACCTCAAAGAACACCTGGGAAATTCATTCCAAAAAGATAATCACTTAGGAACATAGTCATCAGCATCTCTAAAGTCAAGGTAAAGGAAATAATATTTAGAGCTGTGAGGCAAAAGCATCAGGTAACCTATAAAGTAAAACCTATCAGATTAACAGCAGATTTTTCAGCAGAAACCATACAAGCTAGAAAGGATTAGGATCCTAGATTTAGTCTCCTTAAACAAAACAATTATCAGTCAAGAATTTTGTATTCAGCAAAACTAACCTTCATAAATGAGGGAAAGGCACAGTCTTTATCAAACATGCTTAGAGAATTTGCCACTTCCAAGCCAATACTGTAAAAATGTCTAAAAGGAATTGTAAATCTTGAAACAAATCCTCAAAATGCACCAAAATAGAATCTCCTTTAAGCATAAATCTCACAAGCCCAATAATATAATAACAATGAAAAAAAAAAAACACAGGGTACTAAGGCAACAAATAGCTTGATGAATAGAATAGTACCTCACATCTCAATACTAACATTGAACATAAATGGCCTAAATGCTCCACTTAAAAGATACAGAATGTCAGAATGGATAAGAACTCACATCTAAGTATCTGCTGTCTTCAAGAGACTCACCTGACATACAAGGACTCACATAAACTTAAGGTAAAGGGGTGGAAAAAGATATTCCATGAAAATGGACACCAAACTGAGTAGGAGTAGCTATTCTTATATCAGACAAAACAAATGTTAAAGCAATAGCAGTTTTAAAAGACAAACTGGGACATTATGTAATGATAAAATAATTTATCCAACAGGAAAATATCACAATTCTAAATATATATACACCTAACACTGGAACTCCCAAATTTATAAAACAATTACTACTAGACCTAAGAAATGAGATCAACAGCAACACAACAATAATGGGGGACTTCAGTACTCCACTGACAGCACTAGACAGATCATTAAGACAGAAAGTCAATAAAGAAACAATGGGAACTATACCCTAGAACAAATAAACTTAACAGATATTTACAAAACATTCTACCCAACAACTATAGAATATACATTCTATTTATCAGCACAGGGAACATTCTCCAAGACAGACCATATCATAGGTCACAAAACAATTCTCAACAAATTTAAGAAAATCAAAATTACATTAAGAGCTCTCTCAGACCACAGTGGAATAAAATTGTAAATCAACTCCAAAAGAAACCCTCAAAACCAGCCACATACATGAAAATTAAATATCCTGATCCTGAATGATCATTGAGTCAACAATGAAATCAAGATGGAAATGTAAACATTATTTGAACTAAATGATAACAGTTATACAACTTAACAAAACCTCTGGGATACAGCAAAGGTGGTGCTAAGAGGAAAGTTTATAGCATTTCATGTCTACATCAAAAAGTCCGAAAGAGCACACAGATGATTTAAGGTCATACCTCAAGGAACTAAAGAAACAAGAAAAAAAAAAACCTAGCAGAAGAAAAATAACCAAGATCAGAGTAGAACTAATGAAATTGAAACAAAAAGAAAACACTACAAAAGATAAATGAAAAAGAAAACAATGCAAAAGATGAAAGAAACAAAATGCTGGTTCTTTGAAAAGATAAATAAAATTTATAGATCAATAACAAGATTAACCAAATAAAAAGAGAGAAGATCAAAATGAGCTCAATTAGAAACAAAACAGGAAGTATTATTAATACAACTGGTATCACAGAAATAGAAAAGGTCATTCAAAGATACTATGAACACCTTTGCACACATAGACTAGAAAACCTAGAGGGAATGGGTAAATTCCTGGAAATATACAATCATCTTAGATTAAACCAGGAAGAAACAGAAACTCTGAACAGACCAACGAGCAGTGAAATTGACATGGTGCTTAAGTTACCAAAACCAAAAAGTTCAGGACCAGATGGATTCACAGCTGAATTCTACCAGACATTCAAAGAATTGGTACCAATCTCATTGACACAATTCCAAAAGAGAAAGAGGGAATCCCCGCTAAATCATTCTGTGAAACCCATGTCACTCTAATATCAAAATCAGGAAAGGACATATCAGAAAAAAAGAATACTATAGACTAATATCCCTGATGAACATAGACGCAAAAATTCTCAACAAAATGCTAGGTTACCAAATCCAACAGCATATCAAAAAGATAATCCACCATGATCAAATGGGTTTTATACCAGGGATGCAAGGATGGTTTAGTATCTGCAAGTCAAATGTCAAACACAATTAAAAACAGAAATCACATGATCACCTTAATAGACACAGAAAAACCATTTGACAAAATCCAGCATTCCTTTATGATTAAAATCCTCAGCAAAATCCGCATAGAAGGGACATACCTTAAGGTAACAAAAGCCATCTATGACAAATCGACAAACTCACAGCCAACGCTACATTGAATGGGACAAAGTTGAAAGAACTCCCCTTGAGAACCTGAGCAAGTCAAGGATGCCCACTTTCACCACTTCTATTCAACATAGTACTGGAAATCCTAGCCAGAGCAATTAGACAAGACAAAGAAATAAAGTGTAACCAAATTAGTAAAGAGAAAATCAAACTCTCATTGTTTGCTGATAACATGATTGTACACCTAGAAAACCCTAAAGACACATGCAAAAAGCTCCTTGAATTAGTAAATGAATTCAGCAAAGTTTCAGGATACAAAATTAATGTACACAGATCAGCAACTCTGCTGTATACCAACAGCAACCAACCTGAGAATCAAATTGAGAACTCAAACCCTTTAAAATAGCTGCAAAAAACAAACAAACAAACAAACAAACAAACAAACTTAGGAATATACTTAACCAAGGAACTGAAAGACCTCCACAAGGAAAACTACAAAACAAAAAAAAAACAGAGATGATGGCTGGGCATGGTGGCTCATGCCTGTAATCTCAGCACTTTGGAAGGCTGAGGCAGGCGGGTCACCTGAGGTCAGGAGTTCAAGATCAGCCTAGCCAACATGGCAAAACCCTGTCTTTACTAAAAATAGAAAAAAATAGCTGGGTGTGGTGGCACACACCTGTAATCCCAGCTACTCAGGAAGCTGAGGCAGGAGAATCACTGGAACCCTGGAGGCAGAGGCTGCAGTGAGCTGAGATCATGCCACTGCACTCCAGGTCCAGTGGAGTAGGCAAGAAACCAGTTGTAAAGAGCAAAACTCCATCTCAAAAAATAAATAAATAAATAAAAGGAAACATAGATGACACAAACAAGTGGAAACACATGTCATAGGAATGAGTAGCATCAACGGGGTGAAACTAACCATACTGCCAAAAGCAAGCTACAAATTCAATGCAATTCCCATCAAAATATCACCATCATTCTTCCCAGAACTAGAAAAAACAATCTTAAAATTCATACAGAACGAAGAATGAGCTCACATAGCCAAAGCAAGACTATGCAAAAAGAACAAATTTGGAGACATTATATATTACCCAATGTCAAAGTATACTATAAGGACATAGTCACCAAAATAGCACGGTACTGGTATAAAAAGAGGCATATGGACGAATGGAATAGAATACAGAACCCAGAAATTAATGCCAAATACTTACAGTCACTTCTTCAACAAAGCAAACAAAAACAAAGTGGCGACAGGACATCCTATTCAACAAATGGTGCTGGGATAATTGGCAAGCCACATGTAGAAGAATGAAACTGGATCCTCATCTCTTACCCTACAAAAGTCAACTCAAGATAAATTAAAGACTTAAATCTAAGACCTGAAACCGTAACAATTTTGGAAGATAACATTGGAAAATCCCTTCTAGACACTGGTTTCGTCAAAGACTTGATGACCAAGAACCCAAAGCACAAAAACAAAAATAAATGGGAGTTGACTAAATTAAAAGCTTCTGCACAGCGAAATAAATAATCAGCAAAGTAAACAGACATCCCAGAGTGAAAGAAAATCTTCAATTCATACAGCTAACAAAGGACTAATATCCAGAATCTACAGGAACTCAAATCAGCAAGAAAAAAAAAAATCCCATCAAAAAGTAGGCCAAAGACATGAATAGAATTCTCAAAATAAGACAAACAAATGGCCAACAAATACATGAAAAAATTATTAACATCACAAATTATCAGCGAAACACAAATCAAAACCCTTATGGAACACCACTACACTCCTGCAAGAATGGCCATAATCAAAAAAATCAAAAAATAATAGTTGTTGGCGGGGGCGGAAATATGATGAAAAGGCAACACTTTTATCCTGTTGGTGAGAATGTAAACTAGTATAATCACTATGGAAAACAGTATGGAGATTCCTTAAAGAGCTAAAAATAGATCTACCATTTGTTCCAGTAATCCCACTTAAGTCTTTTTCTTACAATGACTTCTTTTCTTCTGGATATCTATCCAGAAGATATCTGGATATCTATCCAGAAGAAAAGAAGTCATTGTAAGAAAAAGATACTTGCACATGCATGTTTACAGCAGTGCAATTTGCAATTGCAAAAAATAGGAAACCATCCTACCTGCCCATCAATAAACAATTTGATAAAGAAAATGTGGTATATACATACCATGGAATACTCTTCAGACATAAAAAGAATGAAATAATGGCATTTGAAGCAATCTGGATGGAATTAGAGACCATTATTCTAAGTGTAGCAACTCAGGAATGGAAAACCAAACATCTTATGTTCTCACTCCTAAGTGGGGGCTAGGCTCTGAGGATGCAAAGGCATAGGAATGATACAATGGACTTTGGGGATTTAGTGGGGATGGTGGGAAAGGGATGAGGGATAAAGGACCGCACAGTGGGTACAATGTATACTGCTCAGGTGATGGGTGCACCAAAATTTCAGAAATCACCACTAAAGAACTTCTTCGTGTAGCCAAACACCACCTGTTCCCCCAAAAACCTATTGAAATAAAAATAAATAAAATGAGAAAAAGAAGTCTCAGAGAGATTAAGTGACTCTTGTCCAGAGCCAGAGTTGAAATGAGAGTAGAGATTTATGGTTAGTTTTAATAATAATCTCATCTAATCCTCACATATAAACCCAGCAATCTCAGTGATCATATCACTCAAAATGGCCTAGATGTCAACATCCCCATAATACAGAAAAGAAAACTAGCTCAGATGTATGTATTCCTTAGAGCCCTGTTTTTTTCACCCAAACAGTCTCCTTTGGTCGTATCATATCTAAATCATGTCACCTTCATCATATGATCAATAGTAATAATAGTTGTAACATGAATATTTGGAAAGCAGTTTATCATTTACAAATGCTTTCATGCATACTTAATTTCCATCTTCTCAACAGCCAATGAGAAAGATTTTTTCTTCCGATTTTATAGATGTGGACCAAAGCTCAGTGTAGTTAAGTGAAGAGCTTAAATTAAACAAGAATAATTGAGTCTGAAATCTGAACCAGAAGTAGTCAATAACATTATAGAGAAAATAATAGTTTATTACTAAATGAAGTCTTGTAGTACAGGTCCAGTGGAGTAGGCAAGAGACCAGATTTAAAACAGAAGCTGCATGGTAATGCTGAGATGTCAGGCACGAACAGTGATTGAGAAGTGGTTTGGGATTTAAATTCTTAGTTTGACCTCAGATAAGACACATACCAGAGATACAGGGACAGCCAGAAGATCAGTTGCCAATAAATATGCCTAGCAGATATTGTGTCTGGGCTCTCCAATTGCCATGGGCTTCTAAGGGTTCTGTTTATCCCTTCATTCTGCCTTGAGCTTGCCAAGCTGTGAGCCTGCTTGCAGAGGACCAGAAATGAAAAAACACTTCTAGACCTACTGTCATGGATTCTTCCTTATCCCCCATCCTCTGTTGGAGAGCAACAGAAAATACTCTACCTGGACAGACTGCTGTTTAGACAAGAGCAGCACCACGTTCAAACACCCAGGCACATGTTCTGTGTCTGGCACATGCAGCTCAGGACCATCTGCCATGATGGCTTTTAGCCTGCTGAGAAGATAGTGAGCTCCTTCCCTCACAGCAAAGGAGCCAGAAATGAGCTTCTAGAGTCTTTGACTAAATCTAATAACTTGTCTCCAGATCTTTTTAAACAAAAAATAATGAATTGTATTTTGTTAAACTAGTCATCTGAATTTCAGAACCCTCTACACTCCACCGAGAGGTTTAACTGCACTCTAATAAGCCTGCTTGATTTCTGATGGCTAAGTTAACAGTGAATTTCATTGTTCATTGGTCCATACAAGTTCCATGGAAACAGTAACACTATCTTTCCTTTCCACCAGGCATCAAGAGTCTTGTCTAACATATAGGAGCTACTTAATATACATATAATAATGACAGAAGCACTTATTACAGTACAAGACCATGTTACTGAGAATGGACTGTTCCAGACTAAATATCTGGACTTTAAAAGAGAATGAGTAAGAATTGGTGGCAGTATAAAATTTCTTTCAATTTACAATTTTCTCTTTGAAATGTTACAGAATTCACAGTCTCCACCTATATATTTTGGTGGGGACCGAATGGGATGATCAGGCATCCAGATTATTATATTTTATTTGGAGAATCTTCAAACAGTAGCAAGTGGGATATGGGAAGGGTAGACAAGAGCAGGGCAAAGTCATGAGAATTACAGTAGCCAATCATATGCACTTGAATAAAACAATTAATTTTAAAGAATCAACATAAATATCTATTACCAATAAAGATATTTTCAGGGTGTTGGCAATGGGAGGTTCAAAAATCTTGTGATGACTCAGCCACATGAGTATCCTATGGAAGACAAAGGACAATGGAGAAGATGCCACTAACAGCAGTTTTAAGTGAATGAACACACTGGTCACTTAGAGGGATCACATGCGTATGTCTTGGTTCTGGCCTGTTTTGCAAACCTTCCCTTCCCATTGATTCTAGGTACTATCCAAAAGCATTCTAAGAGGATCCCTTTTGGGATTCATTAAATCAAAGTTGGTTTCACTGATTTTCCAATAAGAGCACATTTTGGTAGGAAAAAGAGTGCCAACACACAGAGTTGCCCGGTTTCCTATGGGACAATATGTACTTTGAGAGGAAGCAAGAGGAAACTGTAGTACCTGGTGCTTAAGAATGTTTTACCTAGCAGCCTGGTAAACTTTAACACTCTGCCCGAAGCCATATATTTACAGTCAACTGATATTTGACCAAGCTGACAAGAATTTACACTTTACCAATTGGAGGAAGGAAACTATTCAATAAATGATGCTATGACAATTGGACAGCCACATACAAAAGAATAAAACCGAACTGCTATTTCTCACCATATACAAACATCACCTCAAAACGGATTGAACAGTTAAGCATAACACCTGAAACTATAAAAATACTAGAAGAAAACTTAGGGGAAAAACCTCTCCTGGATGTTAGCCTAGACAAATAATTTATGACTAAGGCCTCAAAGGCACAGACAACCAAAACCAAAATAGGCAACTGGGAATTAAACTTAAAAGCATCTTCACAGCTAAGGAAATAATCAACAGCATAAAGTAACAGCCTGTTGAATGAGAGAAAATGTTTGTCAACTATTTATTAGACAGGGACTAACATTCAGAATACACAAGGAAGTCAATTCACCAGGAAAAAAACAAACCCATTTAAAAGTGGTCAAATACCATACAAATTCTTCACAAGACAACATACAAATGGGCAATAGGTTTAAGAAAAAAATGTGCAATAATTAATCTGAGAAATGCAAATCAAAACCACAATGAAATATCTTACACTATTCAGAATGACTATTGTTAAAAAGACAAAATGAAATAACAGATGTTGCTAAGAATGTGGAGAAAATGATATCCTTGGTGGGAATATAAACTCATACAGCCACTATGGGAAACAGTATGAAGATTTATCAAAAAATCTAAAAACAGAATTACCATTTAATTCATCAATCTTACTACTGGAAATATACTCAAAGGAAATCAAATCATCAATGTATCAAAAGAATACATGTACTTGCATGTTTATTGCAGCACTATTCACAACAGCAAAGATGTGGAATCAAGCTAAATATCCATCAATGGATGAAAGAAAATGTGGTATATATACACAATGGAGTAATACTCAGCAATAAAAAAGAATGAAATAATCTCATTTGCAACAGCATGTATGAACTGAAGGGCATTATCTTAAATGAAATGCCAAGCCTAAAAGACAAATATCACGAGTTCTCACCTACATCAGGGAGTTAAAAAATTTGATCACATGGAAGTAGAGAGTGAAAAGATAGATAATAGAGACTGGCAAGAGCGTGTGGAAGGGAGAGGAAAGGCTAAGTGAATTAATGGACACAAACAGCAAGATATAATAAATTCAGTGTTTTATATCAGAGTAGGGCAACTATACTTAGT
The DNA here is from genome assembly GCA_963574175.1 of Chiropotes sagulatus. Taxonomy (NCBI): domain Eukaryota; kingdom Metazoa; phylum Chordata; class Mammalia; order Primates; family Pitheciidae; genus Chiropotes; species Chiropotes sagulatus. Next base: position 15,728 of record CAUYNN010024428.1, read on the forward strand.
GAAAATGTATTATACTCAGGTGATGAACACCCTAAATATCCTGAGTTGATTACTGTGTATTATATACATGTAACAAAATTTCACATGTATTCCATAAATTTGAATTACAAAAAAGATGTGCTACATAGAAAAATTATCCCAAAGCAAGTAATGTCTAAGAAAGAACTGAAGGACGAACAAGAATCAGCTAGTTTGGGTGGGAATGGCTAAGGCAGAAGGAAACAATGTGCAAAGGGCCAGAAGATAAAGAGGGCATGTAGGTGGAGGAAGTGAGCTATGTTCAGAATGTTTATTAGAATAAAGACCATGTGGTATATGGGGTGTTGAGGTAGAGAATGACAACAGTGGTCACTGGATCTGGAAATGTAGGTAGGAGTTACATCATGCAGGGTCGTTTTAAAAATGCTCAAGAACCATGAACATTCTCCGAAGAATTTTATAAGCAGAGGGAATTGTAATTGGATTCGTACTTTAGCAAAAACTCAGTGGATGCAATATGTAGAATAGTTTGGAGACCCGTGAAGACAGCAACTAGATATTGTTTGAAAACAATTAAACTAGTAATGGAGTTGACGTGTTGGGGGGGCATTGGATACTGTGAATTTCAATGATGAAAATTGGTAAGTGTTTAAGACATATGTGGGGAACAGAGTAAACAGAACTGAGTGATCTATTCAAAGAAAAAAACAGAAAAGGGGGAAATCACACGAGACTGAGGTGGACAGGGTCACTTATTGGAATATGAAAGCAGTGGGAGGGACTAATTTCTGGATGAGGGACACCGATTCATTTGGGACATGCTGACTTTCAGGTGCCTGGATACATGTAGGTGGATATGGCCAATATTGCTTTAGTATATATAAGTCTTAAGTTGAAGAAAGAAGCCTGAGCTAGTGATTTAGAAATCAACGCCAAAAGCAGAGAAAGAATTAAAGACTTTATTCAAGGATAACTGTTGATTGAGAAGACAGGCTAGAACAGAGCTCATAATGAAAACCATCACTGAAGGATGGGGTGGAATCTATAAAAAAGAATGAGAAGGAACAGGCATGAAATTAGGAGAAAATCCCATGAGAAGCAACAACGTGGAATCCAAAAAAAATTTACTTTTTTTTTTTTTTAGAAAAAAAGGTTGCCATTGACACCATAGAATGCTGCAGAAAGTTCAAGCAAGCTTGGCATTAGGAAGACCAGATTCAGTGATCTTTAGGATGCAAAGACCAGATTAAAGGTGGGTTGACGAGTAATTCCAAGATGAGGAAATGGAGACAAAGAATGACAATTTCATGCACGTTGGCTGTAAAGAACGGGAAAGACAGAATAGTAGTTGAAGAAGAGGTTATAATAAAGGGAAGGCAAGAGACCTTGATTTGTCTCCTTTATTCTGATTGTGCTACTTTAACAAAAGAAAAAAATACTCTATGCCAAGTCCAGCTACCACTCAGAGACATTGTAAAAGCTATGTTCAAATGGAATTTGAAGGCTGCCTAGAAAATCAAGTCTATCTTTGGCCTAGAATGGGAATCTGGAATATATTGCGATTTTGCAGACTGAGGACTTATACTCATGTATATTCATAAATGCATTTAAAGGATTTAGATACTTATTAATTTTAGTAGAGACTATTGAAAACATCTATAAAGTTTCTGTAGATTATACTTTTTGTATTTTTTCACTATTTTGAAAATGAGATGCTAAAGTAGTTGATTATAAATGACACTGTTTTTAAGTAACATTTGACATGTTATTTTTCTTCATAATTCTCCTAATTACAATGTTAGTATTTATGTGTGTTTCAGTATTTTGAAACCAGATGCTACATTTTACAATTTGATGAATTCTAGTTCATTCTAAACATCTAACAATGCAGACTTAATTTTTTGTTAAATATCATAGTGATGTTCTTAAGAGAGAGTAAATGAATGCTATCAGTTCCAACTTATTACAAAGAAGGTATGTCTAAGAAACAAAAAAAAATAGGTTGATACTTTACCATCTAAAAGTTTACTTAAAAATTTATCAATTTTTGGCAAATATATCAAGCTAAGCAGCTTGATCAAAAGGCTTTTCCCTGAAAATGGCAGATGACTATCTAATTATATCTGACAAACAAGTTTAACTTCTCAAGACGAAAATTTGAGAAAGCCTGGTCTTCCAGTGAACATAATGCTATCTCAGAAAGCCTGGTATTGGGATAATTAATCTTTTTTGAAGTCACTATATAGAGAGGATGGATCATGTGGCCTTGGTTAGGTGTCCCTCCATAAATTCAATGAACAAAGCACACTGTAATTCAACCACCTCTTTTTTAAAAAAATACTTTAAGTTCTGGGATACATGTGCAGAATGTGCAGGTTACATGTGTATGTCTATACACATGCCATGGTGGTTTGCTGCACCCGTCAATCCATCATCTACATTAGGTATTTCTCCTAATGCTATCCCTCCCCTAGCTCCCCACCCCACAACAGGCCCTGGTGTGTGATGTTCTCCTCCCTGTGTTCATGTGTTCTCATTGTTCAACTCCACTTATGAGTGAGAACATGCATGTTTTGTTTTCTGTTCCTGTGTTAGTTTGCAGAGAATGATGGTTTCTATCTTCATCCATGTCCCTGCAAAGGACATGAACTCATCCTTTTTATGGCTGCATAGTATTCTATGGTGTATACATGCCACATTTTCTTTATCCAGCTTGTCATTGATGGGCATTGGGATTTGTTCCAAGTTTTGCTATTGTGAACAGTGCTGCAATAAACATGTGTGTGCATGTGTCTTCACAGAATGATTTATATTCCTTCTGGTATATACCCAGTAATGGGATTGCTGGGTCAAATGGTATCTCTGGTTCTAGATTCTTGAGGAATAGCAACACTGTCTTCCATCATGGTGGAACCAATTTATACTCCCACCAGCAATGTCAAAGCATTCCTATTTCTCCACATCCTCTCCAGAATCTGTTGTTTACTGACCTTTTTAATGACCACCATTCTAACTGGCATGAAATGATATCTGATTGTGGTTTTGATTTGCATTTCTCTAATTACCAGTGATAATGAGCTTGTTTTCATGTTTCTTGGCCACATAAATATATTATTTTGACCAGTGTTTGTTCATATTCTTCACCTACTTTCTGATGGGGTGGTGTTTTTCTTGTAAATTTAAGTTTCTTGTATATTCTGGATATTAATCCTTTGTCAGACAGACAGATTGCAAAAATTTTCTCCCATTCTGTAGGTTGCCTATTCACTCTGATGATAGTTTATTTTGCTGTGCAGAAGCTCTTTAGTTGAACTAGATCCCATTTGTCAATTTTGGTTTTTGTTGCCATTGCTTTTGCTGTTTCAGTCATAAAGTCTTTGCCTTTGCCTATGTTCTGAATGGTATTGCCTAGATTTTCTTCTAGGGTTTTTATGGTTATAGGTCTTACATTTAAGTATTTAATCCATCTTGATTTAATTTTGTATAAGGTGTAAAAAAGGGATCCAATTTCAATTTTCTGCATATGGCTAGCCAATTTTCCCAACACCATTTATTAGAGAATTCTTTCCCCATTGCTTTTGTCAGCTTTGTCAAAGACCAGATGATTGCAGATGTATGGCATTATTTCTCAAGCATCTATTCTGTTCTATTGGTCTATATCTCTGTTTTGGTACCAGTACCATGCTGTTTTGGTTGTAGCCTTGGAGTATAGTTTGATGTCAGGTAGCATGATGCCTCCTGCTTTGTTCTTTTTGCTTAGGATTGTCTTGGCTATACAAGCTCTTTTGTGGTTCCATGTGAAATTTAAAGTAGTTTTTTTCTAATTCTGTGAAGAAAGTCAATGGTAGCTTGATGGGGATAGGAATGATTCTATAAATTACTTTGGGCAGTATGACCATTTTCACGATACTGATTCTTCCTATCCATGAGCATGGAATGTTTTTCAATTTGTGTCCTCTCTTATTTCCTTGAGCAGTGGTTTATAGTTGTCCCTGAAGAGATCATTCATATCCCTTGTAAGTTGTATTCCTAGGTATTTTTTAATCTTTGTAGCAATTGTGAATGGGAGTTCACTCATGATTTGGCTCTTCGTTTGTCTGTTATTGGTGTATAGGAATGATTGTGATTTTTACACATTGATTTTGTATCCTGAGACTTTGCTGAAGTTGCTTATCAGCTTAAGTAGATTTTGGTCTGAGATGGGATTTTCTAAATATGCAATCATGTCATCTGCAAACAGAGACAATTTGACTTTCTCTCTTCCTATTTGAATATACTTTATTTCTTTCTCTTGCCTGACTGCCCTGGCCAGAACTTCCAATACCATAGGAATAGGAGTGGTGAGAGAGGGCATTCTTGTCTTGTGCTGGTTTTCAAAGGGAATGCTTCCAGCTTTTGCCCATTCAGTATGATATTGGCTGTGGGTTTGTCATAAATAGCTCTTATTATTTTGAGATATGTTCCATCAATACCTAGTTTATTCAGAGATTTTTAGCATGAAGGGATGTTGAATTTTATTGAAGGCTGTTTCTGCATCTATGGAGATAACCCTGTGGTTTTTGTCGTTGGTTCTGTTTATGTGATTGATTGCATTTATTGATTTGTGTATGTTGAACCAGCCTTGCATCCCAGGGATGAAGCCCACTTAATCATGGTGGATAAGCTTTTTAATGTGCTGCTGGATTCGGTTTGCCAGCATTTTATTGAGGATTTTCGCATCAATGTTCATCAGGGATATTGGCCTGAAATTTTCTTTTTTCGTTGTGTCTCTGCCTGGTTTCGGTATCAGGATGATGTTGGCCTCATAAAATGAGTTAGGGAAGAGTCTCTCTTTTTCTTTTGTTTGGAATAGTTTCAGAAGGAATGGTACCAGCTCCTCTTTGTACCACCGGTAGAATTCAGCTGTGAATCCGTCTGGTCCTGACCTTTTTTCTGGTTGGTAGGCTATTAATGACTGCCTCAATTTCAGAACTTGTTATTGGTCTATTCAGGGATTTGACTTCTTCCTGGTTTAGTCTTAGGAGAGTTATGTGTCCAGGAATTTATCCATTTCTTCTAGATTTTCTAATTTATTTGCATAGAGGTGTTTATAATATTCTCTGATGGTAGTTTGTATTTCTGTGGGATTAGTGGTGATAACCCCTTTTTCATTTTTTGTTGTGTCTATTTGATTCTTGTCTCTTTTCTTCTTTATTAGTCTGGCTAGTGGTCTATCTATTTTGTTAATCTTTTCAAAAAAAACGAGCTCCTGGATTCATTGATTTTTTTTGAAGGGTTTTTCATGTCTCTATCTCCTTCAGTTCTCCTCTGATATTAGTTATTTCTTGTCTTCTGCTAGCTTTTGAATTTGTTTGCTCTTGCTTCTCTAGTTCTTTTAATTGTGATGTTAGGGTGTTGATTTTAGATCTTTCC
>CAUYNN010024429.1:0-22139 GCA_963574175.1 Chiropotes sagulatus
AGCTGTTGCAAGTTAGTCTGATTCTCTTTCACTAAGAAAACTGGTCCCTGTGAGTTTAGATTGGGAAGCACCAGGTTAAAATATTTTAGGCTGGGGAATGGTGGATACTGCACTCCAGCCTGGGTGATGACAGAGTGAGATTCTGTCTCAAAAAAAAAAAAAAATTGCCAGGCGAGGTGGTTCACACCTGTAATCCTAGCACTTTGGGAGGCTGAGACAGGTGGATCACAAGGTCAAGAGTTCAAGACCAGCCTGGCCAACATGGTGAAACTCCGTCTCTACTAAAAATACAAAAAATTAGCTGGGCATGGTGGCATGTACCTGTAATCCCAGCTACTTGGGAGGCTGAGGCAGGAGAATTGCTTGAACCTGGGAGGCAGAGGTTGCAGTGAGCCGAGATTGCGCTATTGCACTCCAGCCTGGGCTACAGAGCAAGACTCCATTTCAAAAAAAAAGTAATAATAATAATAATAAATTAATTAATTTAGGTCTTCTATGGAGGAACTCTCTGAACTTTTAATATGAAAGTGTGCATTGTGAAGAATGGGAGTAGAGTATATAGGAGTTTTAAAAGTTACTTGGTCATGAAACTCTTGCTTTGTGCACGATTTGAGAGGCACTAATGTTCTGAGGAAAATACACTGGGAAACACTGATGTAATCCAAACTTCTCATTTTACCAGCAAACAACTGTGGGGCCCTCTCACTTTCCTTTCTTCATCATTATGACAAATTCGTTGGAATTAATTCAGTTAAACTTGGGGCCAGCTTTGAAGCGATTTATTTAGCAGGCAAACCTCTTTGGTACATTTCAAGATAAACTTACTCCATATATTTTGAGTTTCCATAGTCAAAAGCCACAGATCAATTCAAGCAACATTTATGGAATATCACCTATGCCCAAAGACCCTTTAGCTGCAGTGATGGTCAACAAAAATATAAACTGTAATTCTTACAATACAGGAGATTAGTAATATTGCTAAATATAATGATGATGACACTATGAATAGCTAAGGTTTATTGAATGCCTTTCTGTTAGTCAGGCACTTTACTAAGTATTTTAATCCTCCCAACAATTTATGAGGTAGGGATTATAATAATTCCCATTTTATAGTGAGGACACTGAGGTTAGAAAATTATCCTAACTTAAATGTTAGGAATAAGCATGAATAGAAAGGTGTTATCAGCCTATAAGACATTCCTTTACGAGTGATACAAAGTACTATATAAATTCAGAGAAAAGAAAAATAGTTTTAGAAAGCCTTGATCAGTGAGTGTGAAGTACATGGAGGCCCAGTTACTGTTTGGTGGCCCATCTCTCCTTCCTCTGGGGATTAGCACCCCTTTACTTTGGAAGAATTGTTTTCCTTTCACTATGAAGTTCTTTCTGGCTATTTTGTTGGGTACATTGCTTCAAACTAGACTTGTTACAGTCTTTGAGAACCTTGAAATTGGAACCAAGGGAAAAGGATTTCCTCTTGAATGGTAATTCTCTGATATCTAGTCTGAGATGCCAGTGCCTAGTCCCTGAGTCTGTGGAAGGAGCTGGGCTGTGAGAGAAGAGAATGATGTTGATATCAAGAGAGAGGGAGGTCTGGAGGGCTTCTGGTCATCTCTGAGGCTAAGGGGTTGCATCATTGTCTTCCTTACTGGGACAAAAGACTTACCATACCTTCTCTTCTGGGAATGAAACTGTCCTTCTTTGCAAAATAAAATGTCATTAGAAAGAGATCTTAAAAACCCACAGGTTATAGATGTGCAAAGGTCCCTAGAAGTGTTAAGGTTCTGTCTGTTGGGTGCTAAGCCAAGACTCTCAAATACACCAATAAAAGGTTAGAAACTTCATGGACTGGGCTTGGTGGCTCACACCTGTAATCCCAGCACTTTGGGAGGGCAAAGCTGGTGGATCGTTTGAGCTGAGAAGTTCAAGACCAGCCTGAGCAACATGGTGAAACTCCATTCCAACAAAAACTACGAAAATTAAATGGGTGTGATGGTGTGTACCTGTAGTCCTAGATACTTGAGGGCCTGAGATGGGAGGATTGCTTGAGCCCAGGAGGGAGAGGGTACAGTAAGTCATGATTGTGCCATAGTACTCTATCTGGGTGACAGGAACTTTATGGAGAATGGCCTCTTGGAGACTGAGTACAGGTTAGAGGGGAAAATAAAAACCAAAAACAACCTCCCCCAACTTTTCACACTATTCTTTTAAAGAATTGTTAATTGACAATTAAAATTGTATGTATTTGGGGTGTAATGTGATGTTATAATACATACATGCATTGTGGAATAATTAAATCTGGAGAATTAATACATCTATCCTCAAAACCTATCATTTTTCGTGGTGAGAACATGTGAAATGTATTCTTAGCAATTTTGAAATATATAATACTTTATTGTTAATTACAGTCACCATACTGTGCCGTAGATCACAACAAAATATATTCTTCCTATCTCAACTAAAACGTTGTACTCTTTGACGAAATTTTCCCCTTCCTCTCACCCCCTCTAAAAACCCCCATTCTTTATGTTGAAGAGAATGGCTAAAAAGTCCTGACAGATTTCAGTTGATGGCTTCAGGGGTTTCTCCATCACACTTCAAATGTTATTAATAAAAAGGGGAGGGGCAATATATAATTTGGACAGGCTGCAAGTCCCATCGTAACCACTTTCTTGACTTCACAAAGAAAGTCCTCTTGTTTTCATCTGTAAAATGGGAACTGCATGAATACCATTCTTCTTTTCTTCAGCCTTCAAAGAAAAAACAGACGCAAAGCCTTTCATCAATTGCAAAACAGTATACAATATGTGTTATTACTTATAGTTGTCTTACTGCGATCAAACACTTTATAACCCTGAGGCAAGTCAGCCTTACTCTCAGGAAGTGGACAATATTTGGGAAAGGAGAAGTGGCAGGATATTTCAGGATAGTAGCCTTGGTGGGTCCAAAAATTCCTTGAGACAGATGAGAGATAGAACTTTCCTCCTGCTTTGGGTTTTATCCTGTTAATCTTTTCTCTTGTCACTCCTATTTTCTATGGAGAATTTCCTGGTTTTGGATTTTAGGTGGGTTTTATGGGGAGGAGGTAGAAAACCTTTAGCTCCAGCAGAATGAAAGGATACATATAAAGGGACCTAGCACAGTACCTGGTACCCAGTTCTCCTTTAACTTGGCTTTGTTCATTCACTCCTGATAGGACATTAACAAGGGCTTTATCCACTCCTACTGAAAATGACTAACCCAGCGCAGAGTTCAGATCGTGTGGACTAACACGCCGTAGGACAAGCCTGTTTCTAAGGCGGGAGCTGGGTAGGGAGGCTGAGAAGGATGAGAAGACTAGGGAAATATGTGTTCGCTGTGTTGCTGCTGTTGCAACCACCACAACAAACAAACAAACAAACAAAAAAACAAAGGAATTGTCCATACCGGAAAGTGTGCTGCTTTGGAAGAGGCTGGGGAAAATGTGGACAGCTCAAGGGGGTCTTGCTGGATTGAAGGCTGACAGTAGTGATTCCCTTCAACAAATGGTCGTGGTGGGAGGGTATACACACACACACACGCACGCACACCACACCACACACACCACACACACACACAGCGCCCAGCCTCCGATTTCAGCGCTGGCAGGAGATAACCATTCTCAGCTCGCCTTTCCAGGGTTATTTTTGGCTGGGGCTGTTCGCTGATGGCAAAAGGTTTCAGCTCCCTCCCAACTCCCTCCCTGTTCTTGTTCAAAAGAGAAACTGGTGCTTGTAGGCTGTGCACTTCCAGGGAGACCGGGAGAGGGGCCGGGGTGCGGGAGAGGAACCAGGGCTCTGCCCAAAGTCTCGCCGCCCGCAGGCTGTTTTCTGCCGGAGGGTGTGCCCCGGAGAGCGGCGAGCGCGGGGGAAGCCTGGGGCCGGGTGCTGGTGGAAGCGTCACCTGGGTCGGGTTAGCAGGCCCTGGAATCGGGCTTTTGGGACACCCCGAAAGCGAGTCCAACTTGGGAAGACACTGAGGGCACCTCTGGAGGACCGGCAGCAGAGAAGGTGGGCGGGAGAAAACTTTATAGGAAGGTGGAGGCAAACTCTGCCTGGGGAGGCAGCGAGCTGCGGCGCGAAGAGGAGGGGCTGGCGGTCCCCCCGGCGGGCACAGGGCGCCGGCTGGCTGGGGAGGGGGCCCGGGCGCGAGGCGGAGTCCCGGCGTGCAGCCAGGCTGGTGGGCCCCCCCCCCGACGGGCTGCAGATTTCCTCCGGCTCCGGGAGCCACAGCAGGACCGGCCGGGAGGCGCCATGGAGGGGAGCCCTATCCCTGTGCTGACGGTGCCCACCGCGCCCTACGAGGACCAGCGGCCGGCCGGCGGCGGGGGACTGCGGCGGCCCACCGGTCTCTTCGAGGGCCAGCGCAACTACCTGCCCAACTTCATCCAGAGCGTGCTGTCGTCCATCGACCTGCGCGACCGCCAGGGCTGCACCATGGTGGTGGGCAGCGATGGCAGGTACTTTAGCAAGACGGCCACCGAGATCGTGGTACAGATGGCTGCAGCCAACGGGGTGAGTGAGTGACCGGATGCCCCATGCTTCTTGCCACGCTGCCGCCAGGCCCTCTCCACGCCCTGGTCCCCCACTGCCTCCTCCGGGCCTAGTTAGGAGACCCCCTCCCTCCTCCGGCTCTGCTACCTCCCTCTCGCGTCCTCACCCTCCAGTGCCCCACCTCCGCTGCGCTCGCAGCTCCCGGGCGCACCCCCGACACCTGGTTCTGTTAGCACCCACCGCCCCCAAAAGCCTTGAGGGATCTCCGTCGTTCCTGGAGCCACTCCGGGCGCTCCGGACTCTTCTCCGACTCTGCCCACATCCCGCACCTGCTCATTTTTCTTTCCGGCTTTCTCTCGCCCAGCCTTGTCGATTCCAAGGCAGCTCCCGGTTTTCCATATTTTTCTCAATACGTCCACTATCCACTGTCCCCACACAAACTTCTTTCGTATGCTTTCAGCATAGTCCTCCCGCCTTGCGGCCTTTTTGCGATAATCCCCCCAATCCCCTAAGTCTCAGCTCTGCCAATTTAACAGTAGCGGTGTCTCAGAACACACACACACGCACTTCCTGACATATTTGGCAAAAGTAGGCCCTGAAGGTTTTTAATATTTTAATATTTTGGGGTTTTAATATTTTGAAGGTTTTTACTATTTCCGTTCTTTAACCCAGTGTAACCCAGTGGAATTACTGAATGATTTGTTTGATTAGGATAGGGATGGAGTAGATCAATTTGATGCTAAACAGCTTGGGTTCGCAGTTCCCAGGAGGCATATCTCTAAATGGGCTGACATGAGTTTTGCGGTGGCTTTCTTAATGCAATTCCCAACTTCTCTCCAAATGTTTTTTGGCATTTGACAACATTTCATGCCTCTTCCCCTTTCAGTTTTCATCCTCATTTCCTCTCCCTTCTCCCAGGACCTCGGTAGTCTTCTTTTGCAATCCGGATTCTCAGACTTCGGGTTTTTCCTCCCTCTGCATTTTTCCTCTCTGTCCTATAGCTAGAAATACTTTTTGGCATAGCTTCATCTCCCAATTTTCTCTTTCCCAAGTCTGGCAGCATCTCAAGGACATCTACAAAAGGCATACTTAATTTCAGTGGTCTCTGAATTATCTGTGGGAAACATCACCTAAAAAAGCAATTTCTTCCTTGTAAATGCAACCAGACCCACACAAATAGAACTTTTCTTTAAAGGGAGTCTCTTGCAGACGTATAAATGAATGTTAATATCTTTAAAAGCGAAATTGAACAATTCTCTGGCATTTGGATGCTCTCCCTCCTTCCCAAGCCTCTCTTTTTCATTTTCTCATTTACTATTAAAAACATTTTTAAAGGATTCTCCATGCTTCATATTTATCTACTATAATTCCTCCTTCTCAGTGTTTCAGCGATAAGGAAAGAGGATTCTTTTAAAAAAACATAATAAAAAGCAATTGGGGGAAACAGGCCGGTGGTGTTGGGGTGGGTGGTGAAATTGTGATTTTTGACTCCAGCAGAGTCAAAAATGATGCTGGAGAGATGGGGTTTGTGTTTCTCTCTGGCTCCTCACTTGGGATTGATGAAGGTTGGCTAGAGTCAGGCAGTTGAAGAGAGGTTGACAAATCATCTTTCACTTTTGTCCGACAAGGCTGTTCCCATGGAGTGATGGAGAATAATGAGCCTTGAGAGAGCTGTGGTAGCGCTCATACTCCTTCCTGGGCCAATATTTTTAGGGAGTGAGAGAAACATAGCCTGTCCAATACTTGTTGTGGGTCAGGATATTTTTGAAGCTACAGTTGTTGATTTGCATGGGAAAATTATTATGTCTTATTTCTTGGCTCACTTTACCATAAGGGCTCCTCAGCTTCTTATTTCATTGGGTCTTCTATGACAAACACACTTTATTAACTCTAAGAGTGGAATTTATTTTAGCAGATAATTCACATAGGTTAACATATGCTTAAAATAGGGTCAGATTTAACCTACTAGTTGTTATAAAGGACAGATTACAATTAAAATCCACACAGAAGCATCAACTCTTAAGTTATCTGAAAGTACTACTTCTAAGAGGGGTGGGTATGGGTGAAGGGAATGGTGGACATGTTTCTGAATTTCAAACAGCCAAATTTAATCAATCTTTTCCTCATTTTGTTCACCTTTTTGGGGGCTTATGCTAAAGTGACATTTTATCCCTAAATTCTTTAGTATAGATTTCTAAAAAATAAGGAATTGGGGTTTCTTTTATAAGGGCACTAATTCCAGTCATTAGGGCTCTGTCCTTATGACCTAATGACCCCCAAAGGCCCCATCTTGTAATACCAGCACCTTTGGGGGTTGTGATTTCAACATATGAATTTTGGGAGGACATACATGTTCAGCCCATTGCAAGGTTTAATTAGATTCAGGCTAAACTTTTTTTTTTTAAAAGAACATTTCATAATAATGCATATTGACATGCCATTATTAGTGATGCTGAGATGATTGAAAGATTAGGGTGGTCACTGCCTATCTCCTCCATTATATTCATCATTGGGTCATGCCAGTAGTCTGTGATGTAAACTTTACACCATGTGTATATTTAGTTCTGTATCAACATTTACTTGATTGTTTTAGCATTTATGGGTGATCCTTACTTGAGTTGATTATTTCATTAGGGGTTTCAAACGGTGACTTTCTAATTCTTTCTACATGTTTTAGCCGGAATTTTTCTATAAGCAGTCCATTTTCTTCACAACTAGGTTATTGGTTACCCTGAAATATAGTTCTTTCTGGAAAAGCAGAACATGTGTTTATGTCTTTTAATAATTACTGTTCAGAGTGAGGATTTGGTGAGTTAACTACCTCCACAGGTGACAAATGAATTTTGTCTTCTCACTTTCACTTTTTTGAGTATCACTCTGGATGCTTGGATATTTATATTTAATTTGAATGGATTAGGGAATCAGAAGATAGTTTTATCTGTTTCTGTAGTTTTTATGTGGCTATTAGAACTTACATTTAAAAATTACCAGAAATATTTTAATTCCCCTTTAAAGATATAAACTATGTCATCCTATAGAGCAAAAGAAAAACTGATCATGTGAAAAGGGTGAATAGTATCATTTAAATGAATTCTGGTTAAGCTTAGTTTGTAACAAATTAGCTCTCTTTCTATTTCTATTTGATTCAGAGCCTCCGCTTTTTGTATCTTCTATGTATCAAATTATTCACATCTCTTAAAAAGTTTAAGAGCCAAAATGCAACACAATGTCTACAGAAATGCCTTTGCCCTTTTCTGGGTGGGTACACCTAAGGCAACCTCTTTTTCTCGTCTTTGTTCTGATCTTTCTTATTCCTAAACGACTTCAATATTGGACAGATGACAGCACTGTGCCTGTCTCAAAATGTTTCTGACTTTTTCTTTTTCTTTTTTTTTTTTTTTTTTTTTGAGACGGAGTCTTGCTCTGTCACCCAGGCTGGAGTGCAGTTGCACGATCTCGGCTCACTGCAACCTCCACCTCTCAGGTTCCAGCAATTCTCCCACCTCAGCCTCCTGAGTAGCTGGGATTACAGGCATGCACCACCATGCCTGGCCGTTTCTGACTTTTTCTAAAGTCTTCTTTCTCTGGAGATGACATTATATAATAGCACTGTTCAATAGAGGTTTCTCTGATGATGGAACTGTTCTACAATCTGCATTGGCCCAGCCACTAGCCATATGTGACTGTTGAATACTTGAAATGTGGCTAGAACAACTGAAGAACTGAATTTTGCATTTTACTTAATTTTAATTAATCAAAATAGAAATGCAAATAGCCACAAGTGGTTAGTAGCTACCATACTGGACAGCAAAGATCTATAATTTAGCATTTAAAATCTATTTTGTTTTGTTTTAAAAAATGGAGTTGGACTGTTACAACCCAAAGGAACGATAGGTTAAATTAAGGTAAATTACCGAATACTACAAATACACATTTGGGAAATCCAAACTAGATATTTTCATGTGATAACCACACCCTCCTTTGACTTTAGCCTTGGAGATAATGAAGTATGGTAGAAAAAACCCTGTGTCAGCAGCTGGAAGACCCACCTTCTTTTCCTAGCTCTGCCACATACTGACCAAAAGAGTCAAAGTCCATTCAGATGGTTGAAGGGCCTTGTAATTTTGTTTTTGGTTTACACATGCAAGTTGGAGGGCAGATGTTTTAGCCTCTTGAAATATCTAGAAACCACTTGTTTCCTCATCTAAAAATCATTATGACAGTGAAACATTGCATATGAAATCACTTTGTAACATCTATAGCACTGGGAAATGTAAATAACTTTTACTGAAATATAAAGGTGTATGATGAACTGAATATATCTCAGATAATTATGATTTGACTGTATGTATTGAATATAGCCTGTAGTGGGCCCCCTGGTAAACAACTTACAGTTTTGTTGCAAGTTTTTAGCCAAGAGAAAATTTATTTGTTGACTAGTCATGGCCCATATTGGCCACATGATGAGTGGCAATAATATTGACACACAGTGCACCTTACAGAATTCAAGAATTTCTCAGTGCCTTGTGAACTCTTTCAAAGCGGGAAGCTGAAATGCAGTGGTATTCAGAAGGCTGGCTCAACCAGGGCCTTGGGAGTGTCCTCCAGATAGATGCGTGTACAGGTTGTATTTGATTCCAGTTGGCCATGAAGAGCTCCTTGCTCTAAAGAATGAGAATATACTTAGTTTGGCATTTATTAGAACTATCTGGGGAACAAATCTTGGGGTGGCCCCCAAACCAAGCAACATAGATTTGGAAGTTGAGTGAGGTGGGAAGTGGTGGTGGTTGGGGAAAGAAGAGAAGTAGGAAGGGTAGAGGAAGGAAGGGAGAGAGGGAAACCTGTGCTTCAGTACCCAGGGCTCCTTTCCTGGAATGGATTTGAGAATCTGGGACCGAGTGGCTAAGATCTCATCTCTAGAAGGGAGAAAGAACTGGGTGGTGATTGCTCTGTATTTATGACTGGAGTTCATTACAGAATAGGTGAATGGAATGGGCTGGTATGATTGACAAGAGCGAGGCCAGGTTTGTGATACATTAAAAAACTTGAGTGAGCCCTTCCATAATTCTCTCTTCACTCTCTCTGCTTCCCTTTCTAAATCCCCATCCTCAAGTTGTGGAATTACCAAATCTATCATGTGAGCAATAGCAAACTTATAGCCCTTGGCTCCATCTATCTCCTTGTTTGTGTCAGTTCATTCTGGATACTTTTAGCCTGTGGTCTTCATTCACCCTTTTTATGGGGAAGCAAAAGGAGTGGGAGAGGTTGTGAGAACAGCTGGGCCCTCCCAGTTGCTGGGGTGGTTATTTTAAGCTTTGTTTAATGTGTCCAGAGACCCAGATGGCATTTTTAACGAAGCTGCTTTATTAAATCTTGTGATAAAGCATAGTGAGGTTTACTGAAAAGGCAGAAACACATCAGCAACATTATGCACGAAACTTGCCCTAAGAATTTTGTATGAAACATCTGTTCTCTTTGAGCTTTTTGTGAACTCTGGAAGTTTGCTAGTTTCTATACAGACTTGAGGACAAGAAGTTGGAACCCACTTTTGGAGAAGTCCAAGCATAGGTATTGGAGTCTTTAACCCTAACTCTTTCAGTTTTAAGGTCCCGGATAATCTTCTGTTAGACAACAGTAGCGTGAACAAGCACTGTAATAGCATTTGAACAAGATTATTTGAGAATAATGGACAGGAAAAATTGGTATAAATTGTTTAGGGATTTTTAAATTAAACATAAAAAGCTAGGGCTTCAATGGCTTGTGTCAGCCTATAGCCTTAAGAGTTAATTTGCAAACAAACACTCAATATTTGGCCAATATGCCTGTACTTCCACTTACACAGTCAAGGGGGAATTTTTAGATTCTTTCATCTGATTTGACTCTCTTAGTTATGAATAAGAGGATATCTAGAATATAGATGTGACTTGTTAAAATGAAAATTCACCTTCTCTGAGATTTTACATATCTTTCACCTCTTACATTTTTAGTGACATCAACTTTTGGAGTCATGTCCATAGTTGTATGAAAAGAAAAATTTCAGGAACATTCAAACTCAAAAGTTCTTTTTCTTAGTCTGAAGTCATGGAAACATTTTACTTTTATTTTCTCTTTTAAAGTTTGTACTAGTAGGTATTTTGTATAAATGTAATATTTAATTATTGTCTTTGTATTGTTTTTCTCTAGTAAGCGTCCTGGTTTTTAGCTATCAATATCTAGTTTTACATTTAGGGATTTCTAATGGAAAGAGAAAGGAATCTGAAATCAGAGGACAAGAGTTTATTCTACTTGACAAAACACGTACCACATACTGGAAGGAGAGTTTTTACAACAAATATTTAATATCTATGATATGTAAAAAGGTTTTCCAAATCAATAAGAAAATTCAAACAATTCAATACAAATATCATCGATAATAACAACACATGAACAGGTGGCTAACCTTATTGGTAACCAGAGAGATAGAAATTAAAACAGTCCATCAACTTGTAAAAAAGATGAAATTACCCAGAGTTGGTGTAAGTGTTGGAAAACTGTCATGTTTGCATACTGTTCATAGAAGTTAAATTGACACAACTTTTTGGTTAGGCAATTTGGAAGTATATATCTAAATTAATAGAGTAGTTGTCTAATAACCCAGGAATCTCCTAATCTAAGAATCGATCCTGTAGATTTTCTAGAACAAATGTACAAACTTCTATGTACAAGGGTACTCACTGCAGCATTTTGCTAAGGAAAAACTCAGAAAAAAAATCTATATGTTCAACACTAGAGAAAAGGGACATAATTTATGACACAACCACACTATATACACCATTAAAATAAAGGATATACATTTATACGTAGTAAGAAAAACATGTGAATGATAGCCTGTTGGTGAAGAAAAAGCAATGACTGGAGTATTGTGCTTTTCTGTGTCTAATGTAGACATAGAACATAAGGTAGGAAGAACATACTCCAGTCAGCGGTGGAAAAATCTTGGGGGCAGAGGGTTTGTAATGGGGAAGGAGAGTCCCTTTTCCTTTCTATTCCATGTACCTCTCTGGATTTAAAAGATCATACATGCATATGTACCACCTTCAACATTAAAACAATAATGAAGACAAAAGGAGACGCTCTGGATTTGAATCATGATACTACCGTTTGCAACTTATTTGCTGTGGGGAAGTCACCTGGCCTCCTGGGATTTGTTTCCTCGTTTATAAAAATAAGGAAAGTAACAATATTTGTCTACACATCTTCCAGGGTTGTGGGGAGGACTGAATGTGTTAATGGGTCACAGCATTGTGAATTATTTTATTTATTCATATAAGACAATTATTACCAAAATATTTTGCTCTGATTAAAAGAAGTACAAGTTCATGTGTGTTTTTTAGTCCTAGTAGCTTTACTAATTAGAAGGTGCCTGCTGATGTGGTGATCACGGTTGCTTTGGTACAGCTTCCTCTTGAATTTTGGCATTTCTCCATGCTGCTAGCCAAGGCTGAGGTGGTGACTGCTGAAGGTGTGATCTCCTCCCCCTCCCAGCACACACTCACACTCATGCACACACACACACACACACATGCACACTCTATCCCAGTACATGAGGTGGCAGCATCTGCTCCAGCGTAGACGTTCATACAACATAAAGGACTTTTTTGGTGTGGCCTGTGCATTATTTCCCGTTAAGCATGAACTGAGTCAGTGCCATACTTTTCCATCTGAAACCTTTTTGAGGCTCAGGCTGTGTTAAGAGCAAACCCTCTCCCCTCATGCCCTCCCCACGGCCCTTTACTGAAGCCAGGTCTTAATCGGCGCATTTCATGAGGATTTTCAAACCGAATGGACTGGGCCATGTGAGAGATTACGGAAAGGAACAGACCAAGCAGAGGCTAAGAGACTCCCTGCTAATCTGCTGAGTCGTCTGAAAATGCACAGCTGTGGGAGCTCACGATGCTTTAAAGCACTTTGGCAGGATGTTTGTCAGAGGGTCTGTTCCTGCAGCCCTGCTGAATGTTTGGTTAGGAGGCATAATCTTTTTTTGGACAGGATCTCCCAAATGTAAAGTGATAGATGCTAATGTGGAATATAATACAGAAGATCCAGCTTGGCTGTCATAAATTACAGTAAATTGTTTAATCTTGCTGAGTTGTAAATCTATGATTGCCAGAGGTCTTTAGTTCACTGGAACATAGTATGGGGGCAGGGGCACTTAGCAAATAGGCAGTTATTATTTTCCAACCAGGCAAAAACTGGTCTGATGGAATTTATCTAAAAATGCATACAAATATATTTTAATTAATTGTGACAATTACTCAGCGAAAACACATGGCCCTAAAGAGACTGAGGTTTTTTTGTTCTACCTATAAATATATATGTACATTCACATATATTCTACCTACATGTAAATAAGACACTGAATTCTTGTTTTGGAGATATATATTTATACATATCTACATAGACAGATATACACATATATAATTTCTGTCTACCTATTAAGGTGTGGTGCCAGATGGAAAATATTTTTAAGCATTTAGATAGTTTATTCTATAGCATATGTATGCGCATAGCTTCCCCATAAATCTTTGTCTCTTTTCTGGATGTATTTAACAAGAGGCTGCAACAGAGCCAAAATGTCAGAAATGTCTGAACATTCCATAGAAATGAAGGGGGTGTTTCCAAATGACCTATGTTTCTATGACAGTAAATAGAACTTGTGTTTAGTTGGATGGATCAGGGGTAAGAAATATAAGCGGTATAAGTAAGTGCGACTATTCCAGGCAGAAGTCTACCTTGTAAGAACAGCTTTGTGCAGTGAGCTCAACAGCATTGATCAGTTAGTGGGACAGCTTGGTACATACAAGTGAGCAGTGCCAGTCGGAGGCACAGATGGGGACAATCAAAGAAGATGCAGGTGAGGACAAGGATGCAGACTTGTACCTGTCACTCACTACCATGGACTTCAGCAGCTTCTTAGTGAACAAGTTTATGATGAAAAAGAAAGACATCATTGAAATGTAAAGATGTTACAATTAATTTGCTGCTTAGTTATTGGCAAACTATATCCGGTTTTTAGTTTTTGGTTAGGTTTTTTATTTTTTTTTGAAACGGGGTCTCGTTCTGTCATCCAGGCTGGAGTGCAGTGGTTATCCTAGCTCACTGTAGCCTTAAACTCCTGGACTCTAAGGAACCTCACACCTCAGCCTCCCAAGAAGCTGGGACCACAGGTGCACACCACCATGGCCGGCTAATTTATCTTATTTTTTGTAGAGACGACATCTTGCTGTGTTGCCCAGGCTGCTCTTGAGCTTCTGGCTTCAAGCCATCCTCCTGTTTTGGCCTCTCAAAGTGCTAGAATTATAGGTGTGAGTTGCCATGCCTGGCCTACATCCAGTTTAATTTATACCACATTGTGGGGTTAGTCTTCAAACATGTTTTTGTTTTACATATAAGAATTTGAGGTAAAAGAACACTTTTACGTTGGTCAATAAACAATGGCACATTTAAATAATGGAAGACTATATCCATTAAAAATCATGTTGTGGAAGAGTATTCGGTGACATGGGAAGATTGACTCAAGGACAAGTGAAATGTGTTGAGAGTCTGTTGGGTACTAGACACTGTAAACGGGAGCTTGCGTGTCACTTCCTTTTATCCTCCATCATGTGGTCTTTTAGATAACAAAACCGAGATACATGGGGATTTGGGATCTTGCCGAAAGTCACACAGGCAGCAGGTGGCAAAGTCAATTCTTACATTCTTTCCCGTTGGACACCAAAATCTCAGCTTACCTCAAGGTACTCAACTCTGCTTTCTAGACCCAGACCCAGGTAGACCCACTGGACACTTGTATTTCTTATCCTGGGATCCAGTTGGGGTGGTCCCTTCATAAAATGGCAACAAGTGGGTCAGACTCTATACCTTAAAGATTTCAGAGCACTTCCTATGCACTGAAGTTACCTAATTACCAGGAAGGACATACTTCCAATTTTCACTACCTCCATTTTGTATCTGAGGAAGATAAGATTTCTTGATCTTCTCAATGAAATCTTGAGAAATGGGTCCAGTTTTAGAACAGAACTTGGACCACACTTCTAGATGCCTGTGACTTTTCTGCACTTGTTCAGATATTAGGAATTGAATGTGAAATCCATGTTGAGTTGGTGCTAATGAGCACTCATCTCTCTGTCCAGCCCCTCAGCATGTGTGTAAAGACTTCCAGAGGTACAGGAAGTTGAGGATGAGCTTTCTTGCT
The DNA here is from genome assembly GCA_963574175.1 of Chiropotes sagulatus. NCBI lineage: Eukaryota > Metazoa > Chordata > Mammalia > Primates > Pitheciidae > Chiropotes > Chiropotes sagulatus. The sequence goes on from CAUYNN010024429.1 coordinate 14,746, forward strand.
CCCATCTGGTCCCCATGTAACAAATCATATAACTGCACAAATTATCCAAACGCAAATGAAGAAGTCCCTTGATGTTTGGATAACCACATTCGTGCCTTGAGTTTGTTATTTCTTGAAATTGCACATATCCACCTCCTGTTTACCCATGCACAATACTACTTAAGGGCTGGCACTCTGCAATCCATTGCAGCTTGGCTCTGGGGTTCCTTCCAGTGTCTTGTTTTTGTTTTCAACCGAGAAGACAGGAAACAGGCACCTTTGTGTATATGGCTTGCTGCAGCACTCTCGTAGAAGGACATAGCAGAGACTATGTGGTCCTGGAGAATGCTTCCTCTGTGAAGCATCAAGGAAGTTTCTGTTCATTGTTTCTTCACTCTCTCAATTCACTTTGGGAATGATAGGGTTATAACACAGTGAGCAGAGGGTATTGGGGAATGTCATGCTTACTTTTTCCTCTTGTTTTCTTAAATGGCATTTAAAGCTAAAGGAGAATCACAAAGGGTAAGTCTGATTTAAGAGAGTTCACACATGAAAGCAATCATGCTTTCATTAGTGGTACGTCACAGGGAAAACTGATTTGGAGTCAAAATTCTGCACCTACTCTGAGATTTTAGCTTGAGGGTTTAAATATTACCTCGCTGCTCTCTAGAACTTTAATTTAAGCCAATTAGAAACCGAACTCATACTAAATCTAATTTAGAAGAGAAATTGTTGATGTTCTGAAGAAAAAGAGCTGTCAGAAATAAGATCATTAAAAAAACCATAGTTGTATATGGCACAAGATGTAAAGGAATAAAGTGTTAGGAGATAGCTTTTATAGCAAAACATTTTATGTATCTTGGGACACTGGTCTAAGGCATATAAAAGGGCATATTGATTCCCTTGGCACCTGCTATGCCCATCTGCAGGTGAAAAAGCCCAATGACATAATCTAGGTGAGGTTTAAGGCTTGATGGAAGGCACTGGTACCATTAGAAGGACAGACATGTCGAGATCTTAAATAGCGGCATTGTGGGGAATGATAATTGCACACTCCTTTCTACTACGTCTTCACTTCCTCAAGCATTTACAAGTCACGGCTGGATAGGAACAGGTTCATCCTGAGTCCATCTGTCTGTGTGATTGGGAATGCGTATGCCTCACAGATGTGTCTGCAGGGGTCTGTGTGATAATGTTCATATATGTGATAGATGTGGAGCCTGGGATCTGTATCTGTGCGCCTGCTTATGTGCATGTGTGTGAGTGACAGTGGACCTGGGTCCACTTTGCCCCCTTTTCCATGTGGGAGTTGAAGGAAATGCTCCCTAGTGGCAGTCATATTCACTTGGGTGAGTGCACCTTCTGGAGAACTGAGTGAGGTTGCCCTTCTTCCAGCCAAAGCCAGAGCCTATGGTGTGGGATGTTCAGTGAGCGAGCAGCAGAATGCCATGGCCTGGTTCTCCCTGGGCTGTGGTCTGGATTTCACTCAGGAATGAAAGTCAGATGTTGCGAGCTTCAATGCTGTAAACAAAATTAAGGCTAATGGTGCTAGTAGACCATCTTTTCCTTGCAAGGTAGCGGTCTGCTGCATTGACAGAGGGTAGTATTTCTAGGACTTTTTCAAAGAGTGAAATGGTAGTTTAAGGGATAATCTGCTGTGAATTTTAAACGTTGTAGGGAGTTGTGGGATTTGGGGAAGACAATAGAATAATTCGTGTCATGGTTAATTTAATGAAGAGTTTTTGTTGGTAGAATCTGATCTTCGGTGGATTTTAACCTCCTCTTTCTTGGCTTTTCAGATAAAGACATGGAGCCTCAGAAGTAAAATGTTTGACTTTGTCAGGTGGTAGAGCCAAGACTCATACCTAGGCCTTTTTTTTTACTTTTTTTTTTTTTTTTAAGATGGAGTCTTGCTATGTTGCCCAGACTAGAGTGCAGTGGCACGATCTTGGCTCACTACAACCTCCGCCTCCCGGGTTCAAGTGATTGTCCTGCCTTAGCCTTCTGAGTATTTGGGACTACAGGAACATACCACCACACCTGGCTAATTTTTATATTTTTAGTAGAGACAGATTTTCACCATGTTGTTCAGGCTGGTCTCAAACTTCTGATCTCGTGATCTGCCTGCGTTGGACTCCCAAAGTGCTGGGGTTACACGCGCGAGCCACTGCGCCCAGCCATGCCTGTGCCTTTTAACTTCAAGTTGAATGCTTTTTCTTTATATAAAAGGGCTTCCAAAAGTTATACATTTATTTTTTACCAATGACTAGATTTTGAAAGCCATACCTTTTCTGATGACATTTATCCTGGGCTAATTGGAAGAGAAAGGGTGAGCAGAAGAGAAGACATAGACACACACAAGAAAGTGATGTGAAGACAGAGGCAGAGATTGGAGTGACGTGACACAAGCTCAGAAATATGTGGAGCCACCAGAGACTGGGAAAGGCAGGGGAGGATCCTCCCCTAGAGTGATCCAATGAGGCAGGCCCCTGCTGACACCTTGCTTTTGGGCTTCTGGCCTCCAGAACTAGGAGGGAATAAATTTTACTTGCTTTTAGTCACCAAGTTTATGGCAATTTGTTATACCAGCCCTACGAAGCTAATGCAAACTTTGTATTAGGTTACAAATTTTGTATTCATTTCCCAGGACTCCAGTAACAAATTACCACATATTTGGTGGTTTAAAACCACAGAAACTTATTCTTTCACAGCTCTGGAGGCCAGAAGTCAAAATCAAGGTGTTGGCACAGCCATACTTCATAGATGCTCCAGGGAGAGTCCGTTCCCTGCCTCTTCCAGCTTCTGGTGGCAGAATGCATTCCCTGGCTTCCTGAGCTTGTGGCTGCCTCACTCCAGTCTTTGCATCTGTCTTCATATCTCCTCTTGTTTGTGTCTATTCTAGTAGAGTACAAAGTTCGGCACCTTCCATGATGGAAGCGGCCCGAATTACCCAATCTGCCACCAGGTAGCTGGCTCATCATTTGGGGAATGGTACCATAAGGAGACTCAGTATTGGCAGTGGCCATAGCCAGGTCAGCCTTGGTGGGTGAAAGTCCATGTTGTCGAGCCCATGCATAACCATCGTGGCATTGGTATTAGACCATTCTTGCATTGCTATAAAGAAATACCTGAGGCTGGGTAATTTACAAATAAAAGAGGTTTAGTTAGCTCATGGTTCTGAAGACTGTACAAGCCTGGTACCGGCATCTGCTTGGCTTCTGGTGAGGCCTCAGGACCTTTCACTCATGGCGGACAAGAAAGTGGGAGCAGGCACACCACATAGCAAGAGTGGGAGCAAGAAAACAAGGGAGAAGGTGCCACATACTTTAAAACAAGCAGATCTCATGTGAATTCAGAGTGAGAACACACTTACCACCAAGGGCATGCTGCTAAACCATTCAAGAGGGATTCACCCCATGATCTAAACACCTCCCACTGGGCCCCACCTCCAACACTAGGGATTACATTTCAACATGAGATTTGGAGGAGACAAACAACTAAACCATATCAGCCACTTTGCTCATGAGCCCATTGGACAGTGACAGGAGTGGCTGGGGGAAAGACACTCATTGACACCCACAGGACTGGTCATCGTATTATTAAAATCCTCCTCTGCCCAGGTCACCTTGGTGAGTGTCCATATGGGACACACATATCTTCACAATTTTCCATGTCTTACCGTGGAAACCCCATCACCCACTCTGTCACATCTCCTCCAGTACTTATCCCTCAGATGATAGGACAATGTCCAGCAATACGTCTTCTCTCTGGTATCGATGGGTTAGTGAGCATCTCACATAGGGAAAATTTCCAGATATCTAGAATTCGATCTTCTGTTAATTCTCCAATTATAACTAAAATATTTCAGGTTGAAATTTTATTCAATTGTAATTACTCACTTTAACCTTCTTAAACAGAATATAAATTACCTTTTTAAAAATAACAAATTTAATAAGATAAAAATTTATCTATAATCTCTCCTACTTAACAAACTTTACATTTTTATTTCTGTACTTTTCTAAGTCCTTTGCCCAAAGTGTACCTAATTTTATATTGTAATAGTGTAAAATAATTTTGTATTTGACATTTTTTATTTAGCATTAAAGTATCGTTTACGTTTCTTCCGCTACCACTTGAGAAAATATGGGTGGTTGTAACAAATAAACCTGAAATGTAGGCAATTTTGATTGCCTTAAAAACAATAGAATGTCATTTCTCACTCACACAGTTGTCTAATCAGTACGTCCCTGGGGGGCAAAGACTCTTGTCTACCAAGTGGGATGGGGACCCAAGTTTCTTCCCTCTTGTAATTGTAGCATTTCCTGGAGCCACATGATTACCTATGCTGAATCTGTAGAAAGAGAAATAAGCAGTGTAGAGACGTTATCTCTGCTTTCTGACATCCTCACACGTTACTTCTGTTCTCATTCTCATACTAGTTTACCGCCCATTATCCAAATGTATCATGTGGCCACACCTAGAGGTAAGGGTGGTTTGGAAAATGTAGCCCCTGGCTGGGCAGCTGCTCCTCAGCATTAACCCTGTGCAATGGAAGGACATCGTAAGTTTTTACGAACTGCTAACCCAGTATGTCACCACTCTACAATCTTCATAGTTTTCCCCTTAAATGGCTCAACAGAGAGAAAATTTTGAACCAAATTTACAAATATTTTTCAGATTCTTGATTCTCCAGACTTGTTACTTGAGGGCAGTCACTAAATTATATTCAGTTCTATATCAGAAGGTTCTTCCATATTATCTGTTTCGTGGTAGATACTCAATAAAGTGAGTTGAATGACTATATAAATTTTAGCAGAGCATATGGAAAATAATTTATCATGGCTTTGGATAATAATATGGGTGTAATTATTGTCCTTTCTCTTTCCTGACTTGATTAATAGCACCACTATCCATTAAGTTATTAAAGGTAGAAAGCTGAGATGATTCTTGATTCCTTTTCTCACTGCTTCTATATTAGTTACTTATTGCAGTGTAAGAAATTACCATGAAACTTAGTGACTCAGTTGGGGCTCGATGGGAGCTAGAGGATCCACTGCAAGATGGCTCAGTCACTTGGCTGGCAAGGTGGTGCTGGCTGTTAGTCTCCCATCTCATCCTCCTCCTTCTGCTCTTGTCACTCTTCAAGGTATTTTTCCCAGAGCAGGCATTCATCATTCATTCTTTTTTTCCCATTAATTAATTCAATAGATATTCATTGTACACTTACCACAGGCCAGATTTGTTCTAGGTTCTTTGGGTATAGCAGTGAAAAACAAAACAAAACAAAGCAATCCTTGGGTCTTATATACAGTGGGGAAATATAATGTGGAAAATTAGATAGTAATGTGTGTGAGCACATATATTTATTATCTCTCTCTCACAGTTTCTGTGAGACAGGAGATGGGTATTCTGGCTTGGGAACTCACGTGAGGGCACAGTTACATGTTGGTATTGCTTTGGTCATATGAAGGCTTGGTGGGTGCTGGAGGATCCATTGTAAGATGCTCAGTCCCTTGGCTGGCAAGGTGGTGCTGGCTGTTGTTGGCAGGTCTTCCTTCCTCTTCACGGGGCTTCTTGAGTGTCCTCATGACATGAAGGCTGGCCTCTCCCAGAATGAGCAGACCAAGAGAGCAGAGCACAAGTGTCCATGCCATTTATGACCTCACTGTGGTCACACACAATCACTTCCGCAATATATACTGATTACCCAGATCTGTACCATTCAGTGTGGGAGGGGACCACACAAAGGCACAAATACCAAAGGCAAGGACACTGGGGCCATTTTGCAGGCTGTTTACCACAGCTCCCCTCTTCCATATTCCAGTCCACCTGCATATTCTGTTCATCTTCCTTCCAAAAATATATCTCAAACAAAATAATTTATTTTCATTTCTGTTGGCTCTAGCCTAGTCCAAGATACTATAACACTAGACTTGAATACTCTCCCATCTGATCTTCCTCTTTCTGTATTTCTCCCATTTTTGTCCATCTGTATCTCTCATTTTTGTCCATTAATCAATTCAACAAACATTTATTGTACACTTACCACATGCCAGATTTGTTTTAAGATCTTGGGATATAGCAGTGGGGGGGAAAAAAAAAAGAACCAGTCCTTGGGTCTTACATACAGTGGGACAATAAACAAATAATATGAAATATATGAGACGGCAATATGTGTGATACAGAAAATTAGATCAGGGTGAAGGAAATAGGAAGCAATAGAGAAGTTAGGGACTTCTGGCTGTTGTATTATATAGGGCTATCAAAGGTGCTATCTCTGATTAGCTTTCATTGAAACAGAAACCCAAAGGACATTAGAGGGCAGGTATATTAATATCTGAGCAAGTATTCTAAGCAGAGGAACAAGAAAATGCAAAGGCCCTGAGGCAGGATCATGTTTGGCTTCTTTGAGGAATAGCTGTTCTGTTCCGTTGTGGCTGGAACAGAAGAGGGAGGCCAGTGGAGAATGGTAGGTGATGGCAGTCAGATTATGTAGAGCTTTGTAGACTATGATGAAGACTTTGGCTTTGTTTTGGGTTGGTGGGGGACAAGGAAAGGTATTAGAATGTTTTAGTGACTTGATGTGACTTACTTTTTAATAGGACCATTTGGGCTGCTCAGCCTATGATGTTTAAAAATGCAATCGGGTCACTTCCACTGTGTAAAACCTTTCAGTGAATTCCCATTGTACTTAGAATAAAATCTAAGCTCCCTTAGTTGTCATTATTATGTTATTATTAAAATTGACATTTCTTTATTCTCTATTACAGCATTCTAATTCCTTCCTAATATGTACCCCACTAGTAACTATTATTATTATTGCTTGTTTATAATCTGTCTCCTCTACTTGAAAATATTTACCCTGGGGATCTTGTAGATTTCCACACGAAATCATCCCAAGGCTGCTTTGTTTTTGAGTTTCTTGTGTGTGTGTGTGTGTGTGTGTGTGTGTGTGTGTGTGTTTATTGCATTTTAGGTTTTGGGGTATATGTGAAGAACATGCAAGATTGTTGCATAGGTACACATGTGGCAGTGTGATTTGCTGCCTTCCTCCCCCTCACCTATATCTGGCATTTCTCCCCATGCTCTCTCTCCCCACCTCCCCACCCCCCGCTGTCCCTCCCCTATTTCCCCTCAGCAGACCTCAGTGTGTAATGCTCCCCTCCCTGTGTCCATGTGTTCTCATTGTTCAACATCCGCCTATGAGTGAGAACATGCGGTGTTTGATTTTCTGTTCTTGTGTCAGTTTGCTGAGAATGTTGGTTTCCAGGTTCATCCATGTCCCTACAAAGGACACAAACTCATCGTTTTTGATGGCTGCATAATATTCCATGGTGTATATGTGCCACATTTTCCCTGTCCAGTCTATCATCGATGGGCATTTGGGTTGGTTCCAGGTCTTTGCTATTGTAAAC